>PITA01007111.1:0-94367 GCA_004023965.1 Spilogale gracilis
AAGTTAAAAAAATTCACAAAGGCAACCCTACCCTCTGATTTCAGATTAATAATTTCCAAATATTACAGAACACATATTCAGCCTAAAAAACTGACAAAGGTGTTACTTACAGATCTTATTATTTTAACAGATTTTATTATTTATAAACTTTCAGAATACTTGGAGTTTTTTATGGGATTTTTTCAGCTATATTTCATTCTCTACCAAGGCATAACACACCCACAATAGACATACATACTCCATCACATTTCAAAGAATACTGCTTATCTTTCATCCCATTCTTGTGGAATCTTATTCGTAACAGATTTATGCTCAGGATACTAGCTCTGAAAGCTAATCCTCCCCAGCTTTCAGTCATCTGATGGCAAGTAAGAGAAGAGCATTTAGTGGGTGTTTATCATCCTTTTTGTCAAGATTAGTAATGTGTTTTATCCAGATGAATCAAAATATAGGGGAGGATTCAGTAAGAGTATACCTTGTCAGTAGAATACAACAATACTATAACACAATATACAAAAATAATAATATATAATACAACAATAATATAATACAGTAATATAATACAACAATTTAGAACCAGCTTTTTTAGGACCACTAATCCTAAAAGTTTCATTTATAAAACCCAAATCTGCAAACATTGAAGACCTATGATGAATAGAACAGTAACCTACAAAGTAGGTACACATGAATAATACTGTTCTTACCTTCATGCTTGCCACACAATGAAAAGGTAGGATAGGTGTCATGAAAGATTTGTCTTTAAAGTAATAAAAGATGACCCTATTAGGAGAATCAGGAAAATCTTTTTAAAGGAGACTGCACTTGAGATGAGCCCTCATGGAGAGATAGAGTCACTTGTTGAAATGTGAATGAAAGAAAAGAGCATGGAGGAGGGGCCAAATAGAAACTACAGATTGTAAAGGGAATTGCAAAGAGTTTAGTAAGAATGAAGCTGAAGATTAGGCTGAAAAAATAGGTACCATTTTATGGTGGGTCTTGAAGGCCAATGGAGAGTTTTGTGCATAAGTCAAAAAGCAGAAGGGAGCTACTGAAGTCAGTAAGTAGAAGTACAATGAGATCCATCCCAAGCCCAGTGTCTGAGAGACATGCAGAGAGGAGAGCAGGGGTGATAGACGGTTAAGGGGCTCTAGAGTACTAAAGATGTCAGCATCTGGGGAAATGAAACCCAGCAGAAGGGAACAGAGAGGTAGAAAGGGAGAAGGGATGTCATTGATGACAGAAGGGATAGCAGTGCTATTGCTAACAAGAAATTCAGGATTGCTTTTCCATTGGTGGAAATCACAGTTTGATTTGGGACAAAGAGGGTCCAGTGGCCATTGGTACATGCACAGGCATCTGGAGTAGGTCTAGAACTTGGCCCTGGGGTGGTAAACTGGGGATCCTCCACTCCAGCAGTAGCAACAAAAGCCATGGAATCTGGCCAGTCACCAAGAAACAGGGCATGGAGAAGATAACTTTCTATAGGTAAGTGGACAAAACACTGAAAGGTTTATAACAGATTGTAAAAGAAAACCATGTGTGTGCTTCAGAGTCACACAGACCCAGATTCAAACCCAGAGTCCATCTTTTAATAACTGTGTTAACTTCAGGAGCCTTCTTTTGAAGAACAAAAGGAGATGTGTACATAAAACACCCAGCACCATGCCTGCCACAAAGTAAGTTTTCTAAATGTGAGTTAATTCTTCAGAGCATTTCTGGTACCACTGTCGATTCCTTTTGATTATCTTTCCATTGTATTTGAAAGTTCATGTTTCCAGATATTCAATTTCCAGAATAATAGGTTAATATACTTTAATATCTATAGGAAAGAAATATCTGGTTTTAAAAGAAAAGGATAAAAATCCATGATGGTTCAGAAAGGCCTTTCATTTGCAAACCACTCTAAAAAATCATCTGAAAAGGCATAGCCTCAAATAGCCCGTGAGGAATGGTGGGGCTTATGGTTCCATTCCCAGTAGACCACGCTCTGTCATCATCTCTGTTTAGTAATTAATATAAAATGCATTCTTGAGCATGTTTAGTAACTAATATAAAATTCATGTTTAGTAATTAATATGTTTAGTATGTTTACTAATTTTAGTAAACTAAAAGTTTAGCTATAATTTAAGCTAAAAGGAAAAATGGGCCAGTTGAACCTCATCAAAAAGGATAACTTGCTCTGCTTGACACCCTGTTAAGAGAATAAAAAGACAAGCTATAAACTGGGGAAAAAATATTTGCAAACCATATGTTTAGTAATTAATATAAAATGCATTCTTGAGCAGTCACACAAAAGTATGAATCCACATGAAACTGCAAAGTTGTACCAGTCTTCTGTTTTCCCCAGTTACATAATCTGAGCAACACAGATTATTACTGCTTACCCACCACAAATTTTCCTGGTCATAAGCAAGTAGGCAAGTAACTTCTTTAGTCATTGAGACTTAAAATGCCCCATTAATTTTGTCCCATTGCTAAGCCCCAGTGGTTTGTATAAGGGATCATTACTGTGTTAGATATCGAGACATTCTCACATGAAAGAAAATGAAGAGAATCTGTTGTAAGAACACCTAACCTAAGCCAATGATTGAAGAAAGTTCTCAAGCAGAAAGAAAATGATAAAAATAGAAACCTTGGAACACAGTAAGCAAAAATATTGATAAATACAATAGATGTCTTTTCCTCTCAAGTTTTCTAAATTGTATTTGATGATGAAAGCAAAAATTATAACAATGGTGGATGTGGTTTTAAATTAATAAGGAAGAACCCTGTAAGGTAGTTACAGCACAAATGGGTTAGGGAAAGCAATGTAAAGGGAAGTGATGTTTCTACACTTCATTCAAACTTGTGAAATGTCGACAGCCACAGACAGTGGTGATAAATTGTATAAGAGATATATAGGGTGACAAGATACACGTATCAGGTTATGTATGTAACTTCAACTATATAAATTATAACGTTATACACTTTAAAACTCTTAGGAAAAATTGTAGAGAAAACATCTTCAGAACATAGGGTTCTCACGCTTTGCACTAAAAGCATAAGCTATAAAAGGAAAAATGGGTCAGTTGAACCTCATCAAAAAGGATAACTTGCTCTGCTTGACACCCGTTAAGAGAATAAAAAGACACGCTATAAACTGGGGAAAAAATATTTGCAAACCATATATCCAACAAAGGATTAGTGTCTAGAAAATGTAAAGAACTCTGAAAACTCAACAGCTAAAATAAATCCAATGACAAAATGGGCAAAAAACATCAACAGTCATTTCATTAAAGAGAAGAGGCAGATGGCAAATAAGCACAAGAGAGATGCTGAACTTCATTGGCCGTTAGGGCAACGCAGGTTCAAACCACAAAGAGGTCATCACTACACATCTGTCAGAAAGGCCAGGTAAGAGACAGTGCAGCATGAAATGAAGACATACTGCATACCGACATGTTTTTGCTGATGGGAATGGATGAGGGTACAACCAGCCTGGAAAGGAGGTTGGCAGTTCCCTAAAGGCTAAATATACAACTACCATGTGACCTGGCAGTTGTATTCCTAGGCATTTATCCCAGAGAAATGAAAACTTGTGCTCACGCAAAAACCTATGCATGAATGTTCACAGCAGCTTCAGTCACAACAGTCAAAAACCGGAAACAGCCCAGATCCTTCACTGGATGAATGTTTAGACAAACTATGGTATATCCATGCCATGGAATATTATTAGTCAGCCATAAAAAGGAACAGACTACTAGGACAAGAAAGGACTTAGATCAATGTCCAGAGAATTGTGCTGAGTGGGGACAAAAAATGTTAATCCCAAAAGTTAAATAGTTTATGATTCTATTTATATAATGTCCCCAAAAGAACAGAATTCTAAAACTCAATTAATGTTGCCAGTGGCTAAGGACAGAGTTGAAGTGGGAGGATAGTGGTTTGTAGCTATAAAAATGCAGGATTCATGTGGTGATGGAAATATTTTGTATCTTGAATGTGTTAATGTCAAAATCCTTGTTATGACATTATATGAGAGTTCTTCAAGATGTTTCCATTAGAGAAACTGTGTGAAGTGTACAGGGGATCTCTGGGTATTGTTTCTTACAACTGCATAAGAATCTACAATTATTTCAAACTAAAAAGGTTAATTCGAAAAAAAAAAAAAACAACTCTAGCGTCAGTTATCCTCCCATATTCCCATGAGATTCCACAGGGAATCACTATATATTAACAAGCTATTTGGAAGCAGGGAAGGGGTGAGAGCAAGGAAGAAAGGGAAGGAGGAGGGAGGGAGGCAGGAAGCAACAGAGGGAGGGACGTGAGGGAGGTTGGGACAGGAGGAATGGGAGGGAGAAAAGAGAAGAAATAGAAGTAGACCTTGAGGGGCACCTGGGTGGCTCAGTTGGTTAAGCGACTGCCTTTGGCTCAGGTCATGATCCCAGAGACCGGGGATCGAGTCCTGCGCCCTGCTCGGTGGGAAGTCTGCTTCTCCCTTTTTCACTCCCCCTGCTTGTGTCCCCTCTCTAGCTGTGTTTCTCTCTGTCAAATAAATAAAATATTTTAAAAAAAGAAGAAGAAGAAGAAGAAGTAGACCTTGCAAAAGATCATCAGACATTCTTTGGAATAGAGGGGGGAAAATGAGGGTGGGAGGACCAGTTTGGAGGTTCCAATAGAAGGTCAAAGATGGTACCTCTGATAACAGAAAACTGACCTTGCAAAAGATCACCTGGACATTCTTTGGAACAGAGGAGGGAAATGAGGGTGGGAGGTTCCAATAGAAGGTCAAAGATGGTACCTCTGATAACAGAAAACTGACCTTGCAAAAGATCACCTGGACATTCTTTGGAACAGAGGAGGGAAATGAGGGTGGGAGGTTCCAATAGAAGGTCAAAGATGGTATCTCTGATAACAGAAAACTGCTTCTTTCTCAAAAAAGAACATGAACTTACTGCGTGTGAGTAAGAATTGCTGTTGGCATGAAGTCCCTCAAGAACTCCTCTTGGCATGAAGTCCCTGGAGTGTCCAAGGAAAATTGAGGGCCCCCAGGGCATAATTTTGCAAATTGGAAGTTAAAATGAAATCTCCCTATCTGTTCCAGCACATGTGTGTCCTTGCAACATGATATTTATGATGTGAATTGGGTTGATTAAATCCATTTTAGGGTTCAGGGATTTGCACAACCTAAATATCCTGGTTCTCAGGGAATGAAAGCTTTGTATTTCCTTGGCTAATTTCGCCTCAATGGCATCAATAGGAAACTGTGAATGATAAGGAGAACTTGTCACTGGGGACAAAGAGGTGGGGAAGTTAGCCATGCGCAGTGGAACATCAGTCTGAGTAAGGGACCCCTCAGCCATAATTTCATGAAAACTCTTTATAAGCCCCACCTGGGACATTCATACACAGATGGTATATTTGAGAAAGTATGACATGAGAGGCCCTCGAGGTTAGTAAACACAGAAGTGATGGATGCTAGAGCAGGGTAAACCTCATCATGGAATCTGGAGGAAGGCGAATTCCTGCTAGAGACTGAAAAAGAAGTACTAAATGAACTGGGGAATTGGACCCGATGCTGAAACCGAAGATCATTACGTACACCAAGTCTAAACGCGTATCTAAAGTTTAGAAAGCAAAACACAATAGGGGAAATTATTATCCTCCTGCAAATTCCATTCTGGTAGACCCACTATCACATAATGGCAAGAACCTAGAACCCAAAAAACAAGTCAGTTTTGAAAAGAGACAAAGTTCTGTGCAGTATATTATCTTTCCTCTGTGCAAGTCCCATTGGACTAGTTTTAGAATACTATACAACCTAGCAAACCTTCAGGTGCTGAGTCTCCAACAAAGCCAGGCTTGTCCACTTACTTACCCTTTATTAATAGCAGCCAAATAATGATGTAAAACCCAGAAAGAAGAATGCTGCTAATTGCCAAATTTATTATGGAATTATCACATTTTCTATTTCAGGGATAAGCTCTGGGAGATCCACTGAATAAAAGCTCCAATAAAACCATAGATCACAAATATTGAGGTAAATAAAATTCAGAAAACAAGCCTGTGAACTTAGGCTTTAGACCCTTCAAAATAGACATCATTGAAGGGAATGATCAACATAAACATACTTGCCGCTAAGTGTAATTTAACAAACTAATTTCCGTGTATAAACTCAAAGGCATGGGGCGCCTGGGTGGCTCAGTTGTTGAGCGTCTGCCTTTGGCTCAAGGTCATGATCCTCGGGTCCCAGGATCGAGCCTGCCTCTCCCTCTCTCACTCCCCCTATTTGTGTTCCCTCTCTAGCTGTGTTTCTCTCTGTCAAATAAATAGATGGAATCTTAAAAAAAAAAAAAAAAAGACATTTAAAAAGAAATAAAAATTAAAAATAAACTCAAAGGCATGCTGGGTGTGGAAATGGTAAAAATCTGGTTCCTCTCTAAAGATTTGTGCAAGTCTTTTATTAAGATTCATTTCTATCTTGACCTTCAACCTGTCACTGCTTCCTTTCTGCCTTTCATGTTCTCTCACCTTGATGCAAGTCAAAATACTATCTTGCCATATTGCTGACATTTTATTTTAGGTTAACTGTATAGTTTAACTTTGCTCACCACCATTCTTAACATATGGAAGCAATTAATTCATTTTCTTTGCCATCATTAGGATCGGAATCCCAGATATTCTAAATGTAACTTCAACATAAATTTCCCTTAACTAATTACATAATATCTAACCCATTTTCTTAAAAGTAAAACTTGCTGGTTAAGAAATAAAAAACGGCATTGCTTATAATAAACTCTGCATGCTACGTTGTAATTTAAACTGTACTGTTATGTATGGTGAAGGACTGAAAGTTTAGAGTTACTCCCCTTGGCAAACATTTTTTTTAAGGATTGCTTAAATAAGCAGTACAGAAACCAGATGTCATTTGGTAAGAGTATCTGAATGACCAAAAATTTGCTGTCTGGGTATTTTTTTCCTTTATAAAAACAAGAAAAATTCTTTGGATTTATATCATATTTAGCAGCTGTGAAACTGTGCAAACATCTGTTTGTACCTATGGGGAGCTGACCCGCGGGGTCCTCATCTCTTAATCACCAAGCATCAAGCCAGCCACACATGCACACTCTCTTGTTTTCTTTGCTATTGCCTCCCACACTTCAAAGTTTTCAGATACTCAAGTTCTATTGGCAGAATGGAGGAACTAATCCATTCATTAGAAGACCAGATGATTAGGATTTTTTGAGACATGATCACAGCATTCTCTCCACCCAGCCTGTGCCCAGAAACATATTCGCATTTGCCTCTAAATTCATTTTGGAGTGTCTACACTTAATCCAAATAATGCAAGATTTATGAGCCTTAAGCAAGATTACAGCAGCACATACACTAGCCTGCATGAGGCTTGCCGTCACCATTTGGGGCCACAGTCTTTAAAAAGTCATCTTAAGATAATTTGTTCCTTTTTAAATTCTGCGTACAGACATTACATTAGCTCTTATTTGGAATCTTCCTATTAGAGTTTTTGCTAAAGTTTTTTTTTTAAGAGCAGTAATAACAACAACAAATGCCTTACCACACTTGCACACCCAGGGAATATCAGTTTCTAAAGGCTAACATTTTTACTGCACTTTATAAATAGGGAAAGTACGCTGAATTGGAATCGAAGCTTGCCAGGTCAAATCAGTTGCTTTATTTTTACATCTTTTTTATATACAAAGTCTGCCAAATAAAGCATTCCTATTGCAAAAAAAAAAAAAAGTAAGATCAGCCTCATTTTTATAATATAAAAAAATACTCATTTAAACAAAGTGTCATTACCATGACTTCCATTACAAAGAAGATACACTCTGTGTGACAATATTACTTATGAGAATGGCCCATCATAAAAACGCTTTAATTAGCGTAACATGTCACAGTGAGTTCTCTGTAACAATTGATTCTTGATCAGTGAATGTCTTTGGTGGCCCTTATTCATGTAGCAGACATTCTCTACACTGTGTGTTATTTAAATTGCACTCTGGAAACAAAGAGAAGGCTATGTTATAGCTGTACTCTCACCATGTGGAATTATACTTGGCTGATTTCTCTATTTTAAACATTCTAACTGCCCCCACAGGGTGGGATGGGAGAAGGATGTACCCAACAAATTAAAGCCATAGGAATACCTTTGCAACCTGAAGAAAGACACTGAGGTAAAAACCACATGCACAACACCTCCCTTTATATCCTGCTGGGTTCAAAGAACGTCTTGTAACTTGATGACATGCTGAAGAAAGACTAGACCTTGGGTTTGTCCTATCTTTATAAGCAGTATGGGCTAATGTACATATTCTGAATCTGGGATCCATAAAACAGACCAATTCCCAAGGTACCAACTGGTGTTCCTGGGAAAGAAGCTTCCATGGTCAATTAAATTTGGGAAATACTCAGAAGACCCCCTTTTGGGGACAAAGACAAGGTCTATTAGCAAATTAAAGGCTCTGAGAACTACTGCAGTCAAGGCATCTTATATTGTTTTCTTATTAGAAAAAAATAGAGAGATAAAAAAGTACAAAGAATAATAACCAAATCCAAGTACCCACATAGGAGTTTAAGAAACTTACAAATACAACTGAAGCCTCTGTGCTCTTCCCCTATCACTCTTCTTCCACCTCTCAGAAGTAATAAAATATTAAAATGTAGACTGTGTCCATGTATTTATCAATGTTTTATTACATTTATATATATTCTTAAATAATGAGTAGTTCTGTTTTTAAGTTTTTAGATTTTCTAAAAATGGTATAATACTCTAGGTATTATCTTGATAATTCTTTTGGGGAGGACTCAACATTATATTTATGACACTTTAACATATGTAACTTTAGTTCATTTATTTCACTGTTGAATAATCTTGAATTATATGAATATATTTCAGTTTATTTATCTGTTGAACATTTTGGTTTTTTTTTTTTTACAATTATCAACAGCACTGGTATTAGTGTATATTAGACCGAATAAACCAGGCCGAACAGAAGAGAGCTGAGAAACAGATTCCCCCCTGATGGTAACTCTTGAAAATCGGTTCCCAAATGTGCAGAAACAGTTATTTATCAATGTGAAAAAAGGTAGATTGCATCTTTACTTCATACCATATATTTCGAGACATATTATATGATCAGTTCTAGGTGTATTATAGACTCAAATGTAGAAAACAAAACACTGAATTTCTAGTAGAAATATTTGAGAATATATTAGAGAATCATTCCAAAAACCAACCTCAAAAGCTTAAACAATTAAAAAATATTAATAACTTAGTCTATAGCTTAATTTAAAACTTCTATTCATCAAAAAATATTATTTTTTAAAAGATTTTATTTATTTATTTGATAGAGAGAAACACAGCTAGAGAGGGAACACAAGCAGAGGGAGTGAGAGAGGGGGAAGCAGGCTTCCCACCGAGCAGCAAGCCAGATGCGGGGCTTGATCCGGGGTCTCTGGGATCATGAGCTGAGCCAAAGGCAGACACTTAACCAATTGAGCCACCCAGGTGCCCCAAGAAATATTATTTTTAAAATCAGAAAGATGAAGCCTAAAATAAGAAAAGGTATTTGCAAGAAACATAACTAATAAAAGATCAGAATCCAGAATATATGAAAAGTACTCTAAATTTTATTTAATCCAGCACTTTCTAAATAATTTGACCTGATTTAGCAAAATACTTACTGACATCTCATTAAAAAAAAAAAGATTCCATGGCACAATTTGGGAAAAATTTGTATCATATCAAAAGCATCAAACTCAGAAAAAAATTTGGCTTAGGTTTCTACCCAACTTTTTATTCTTAGCAATATGACACTAAAACAATTTGTTGCCCTGGGCTTTGATGTTTAAACTATAAGTGGAAATTGGCCTTATCCTTAGTGCACAAGGCTAAATAGTATGGAAATCCAGAAACAATATTAATACTTACAGCCTGAGTGACCTATACGCACCTGGCAATGACCTCTTACAAATCCTTTAACCTCACCAACAGTAGCGAGAGATACCCTCAGAGGCTGGGTAGAAGAAAATCAAGTCTGACAAATTCTGTCTGAAAGATGTTCTATTCTTATATAAATGTCTTCTCACGGTACATATTCTGTGTCTCGCTACCAATAACTACCATCATCGATAGAAAACTACAGAGAACAAACTACCCCTATCTCTTGGCATCTATCTGCAGGCCACATACCAATGGCCATAACAAAAAGCTCAAGAGAAATAATCTGTATTAGAGTAGGAAGCATACATAAGAGGAGTAAAAATAAATTTTTGCCAATATCTACAACTCCAAAGTATTCCCAATCAACTGAGGAAAATCATTTCAAGTGAGACTACTCTAACACAGTTTTATTTTTGAAGATTAACTCCATCATCCATGGAGGTGCTTATTCTTCATTGGAGCTTACAAGGTTTCTCTTCTGTTCTGACAGCAAGAAAGAGATTATGAATGTTTATGTGGAAAACCATTTTTGTATGCAACACAAGAGCAGAATCTTCCTTTGCATGTTAAGTTATTCTTTTTTTAAGTGGAAAGCTCTGTTTCATAATACAAAAAGTAAAAAAAAAAAAAGGAAATAAAAGAAACTGCTTGTAGTTCAGATATTGGAGACAATTAAAAAAGTACAGTAAGAAATAAGCTTAAGATAAGCCGTTGGCTTATTTTAAGTCCTATAAATTAGCTTTTCAACTTCAATTTCTGGCAATATCACAGACTAGAAATCCGAGGAAAAGTTTTTCTCAAAAACCAGGTATGCTTAACCACCTATTATAAAAGATTTAGGTTCCCTAAGTTCAAGGTTGTTATTTAATAATATAACCCACTGCATGCATAAATGTCATCTGATACCTCTTCATGTCACCTTGTAGGAACTGAATCTTGGGGAACCAGTGCAAAATGTTGATACTCAAGCTACTCCTACTGCAAGGAAAATAAACTTCCCTCCACCATTGATTCAGGAGTCTCAAGTCTTGAACCAGAATCCATGAAACTTGATTTCTTGAAGGTAGGGTAAAAGCAGCATAAAAAATTCTCAGGCCCTTCACAGTTCTTGACAATGGCTACATGGGAAAGGAACATAGAGAAGCCTAGGGAGTGCTGCAGATGGAGAGGCTAAGACTCCAAAGGACTACAGCCTTCTAGAAATAGGCCCACTGTGGGGCAAAAAATAATACTAATAAACCTACTATATTATACACTATATACACTTTATCTTGTGTAGAATGGAACAAGGAAGAAGATAGCAAGGGAATTTGGCACTTGCTGAAGGAGGCAAATCACCCAGAATAATTCATATCTAAAAGCTCTCACTCACATGGGTTCCCAGACTAATTTTATCCACTTTAATGTAGTTCAAAAAAACATTAAATGGAGAATTTAATTTGGAGGTCACACATCAGCAGAAACACTTTGTAAGTAACAAGCACCATTGAAAATCAGTATCAATCCAGGTCTTACAAAATCCCAACATTCAAAAACACAAAACACAGAAGGAAGCAAAGTACCATGAGAAAGAATAAATAGAGACAACAGCAAAATCATACCCACAAATATACAGTAACTCTCACAAAATAATAAATGTGTTTAATATGTTTAGAGAAATAAAAGAGAGGCATTAAGCCGCAAATAGAATGAAGAAATAATTTTTAAAGTTTTAAAAGAATTTGAAAAGGAAACAAATGGGACAAATAGAAATTATAAAAACAGAAGGAAAAACTATTCAAAGTTGAAACAGCATATGAGACAACTCTAGAGATAACTATTAAACTGGGAGGCAAATACAGAGAAATACAAAATCAGAGGCCAAGAGAAGGAAAACATAAAAGAAAGTTTAAAGGAAAATGGAAAATAATGTGAGAAAATCTAATAGGTGTCTCATCTCCAGAAAGATAACAGAGAGTGAACAAAACAACTTTCAAAGAAACAATAGCTGAGAATTTCCAAAAACTTTTGGAAATTACTAACTCTTGGATTCAACACTCTCCAACTCATTATATGAGGCTGATACACCTGTGACATCAGAATAGGAAAGTGCATAAAAAGGAATATCACAAGGTAATCTTAGTAATACCCAAAAATACAAAAATTCTAAGCAAAATATTAGTATATAAATATTGCAATGCATTCAAAACATAATATTTCATAACCAAGTAGGACTTATTCTAGACATGAAATGTTGGTTTAATATTAGAAAATCTATTAATATAATTTAGCACATTAATAGCTTAGACGAAACATATCAACTCAATAGATGAAAAAAATTTATCTGATAAAATTTAGCATATATTTTTCATGACTCAAAACAAGAACAGGAATAGAATAAAATGCTCTTAAACTGATAAAGGACAACTACAAAAATAAATATAAATTACATACTTAATGGTGAATATTAAAGCTTCAAAATGAATACAAATGCACCTACTCTCACCTCATCAATTCAATAACGCACTGAAAAAAACCCAGACAGTGCAGTATGGACAAGAAAAAAGAAATAAAGGAATAGGACTTAGAAAGAAAATAAGTGTTTTTAATAGATGATGTGATTGACTACTTGGAAAATCCAAAATATTTTCCATATAAATTATGAGAATTAATATGAAAGTTTAGTGGGATTTCTGGATATAAAATAAAAATTAACTGCATTTCTAGACACCAGAAACAAACTGAAAAAATATAGGTAATTTTCAAAAATGTTGTTTGCTACAGCAATCAAAATGATAAATTTTGCCAAATGTCTAGCAATAAATCTATCAAAATATATTCCAAGGCCTTTATCAAACAAATCATAAAATATTTTAAAATATATTAATTGAGACGTACATAAATTAAAAGAGATATGACATTTATGACATGAAATAGAACCTTCTAACACTTCACTGTCTCTTCTTCCCTCATGGGAGCACACCTCAACATGTTTCAGTCATATCCATGTGAGAGAGGAAGCCATGGACAGAATGGGAAAATCATCGTCTACTCTTTGAGGAGAGGAGTATTCTACAAGTTCCTATTTCATGGGCAAGGAACTCAGTAAGGAAAACCCAATTTCTCCTCCTAAGAATATTCTAATTGGCCCACTTAGAACTTCATTTGTTTTTTTCTCTTCATGGTGGTTGAGCACCTAAATATGTCTGGCTTTTCTTCGTGTTGGGTCACAAACCAGCAGCTTGGGCATCACCTGAAAGCTTGTTAGAAATGCAGAATCCTAGACCCACCCCAGAATTCTAGACCTCCTGGATCAGAATCTACATTTAAATTAGATCCACAGGTGACTTCTATACATAGTAAAGTTTGAGAAGCATTCTCTAGGAGGGCCTCAGACCAGATCAATCTGCCCAGCGTTACTCCACTCTGCCAATGCTTCCCAACAATGAGTACCCTCTAGACCTGCACTTCTAGTACAGAAACCACTAGCCACTTGTGGCAATGAAATGTTTGAGATCTGCTCTCAGTAGAAAACATACAATGGATTTCAAAGACTTCACACACACAAAAGGAAATGTAAAATACCTTATCTTTATATTAATTACATGTGGAAATGATAATATTTTAGTATACAGGGTTAAATAAAACATATTATTAAAATTAATGTCACCTGTTTCTTCTTACTTTTTTATTGTGGCTACCAGGAATTCTGAAATTATACATCTGGTTTGCATTCACGGCTCACAGGATATTTTTTCCACCCAGCACTGCTCTAGACCCTGTTGTCTGCCCACCCATTTGAAATTGTATGACCCACACCATTAGCCATCCCCACGCTAACTAGCTTCCTGGTTGCAATACCATGACTTTCATTCCTTGATACAACTGATAATCCTCTAGTTTGACAAACCCTTTGGTCCTGAGCACCTTCATCAGGTTGCTAATACTCTGGCAAAATGTAAACTTCTTTTTCTGAAAAGTTTAGGTTTGACTATGATTTGGATTAAATAGGAGAAAAGGGATCAAGGCTCTGGTTCAGGCTATGCTTTTAACATTCTCTATGACCTTGCCACATCTCTGTATCTCCTTCCAACCCATTTATCTAAAACGTGAGATTTAAAACTAGATTATCTTTAAGATCCTGGAAGTCCTTAACACAGACAATGATCTTTTACTCTCAGTTATTTATTATGCACATTCACCATCACTCCAGTTAGACTGTGGAATCTTTGAAAGCAGATGTTTTATCTTATTTTTTTTCAGTTTTTTTCAGGTATAATTGACAAAATTATAAGATATTTAAAGTGTATAACATGATGGTCTGATATAAGCATAAACTGTGAAAAGATCCCCCCTCCCCCCACCCTTGTCAAATGAAGTAACACATCCATCACCTCACATATTTACCCTTTTTTCCCATAAGAGCATGTAAGTTCTACTGCCTTAGCAAATTTCAATTATACAATACAGTGTTATCAACTATAGTCACCATGTTCGATACTAGGCATTTTGTTTTATAGTTCTGTCTCGAACTCCTAGTGCTATCGCTAAACTTTGGGTATCTCAACAATTATCTTTGATGAGGAATTTCATGCCCAAGGACAAACCATATATTTGAACAGATCCAATCTTTAGAAAAAAGTTGAGATCTCCAAATAAATTGAAGTAGAGACATAGTCCACAAGCAGTTGAATTTTGAGGTAAATCCTGCCTGCATATTTGTGTGCGCACATTTGTTTTTAAAAGTTTGGCATCTGACTGTAACCTGAGGAATTTTGGTTAAACATTTCTTTATGCAAAACAAAGAATGTTGAGTAGTTAAATATTTTACCTCTGAGGCTAAAATTGAGTTATTTTTTTCCTCCCTTCTGAATGTTTAAGGGGGAAAACCAAGTGTAAATGTTCAAAAGATTTCCAGGCATGAAAATCTCATCTATGAAAGAATGGTGGTAACCAACTGCTTTGAACAGTTAATTAACTCAACAAACATATATTTTTTAAAAGATTTTATTTGTTTATTTTAGAGAGAGAGAGAGAGCATGCATGGGCAAGCATGAGTTGGGGGAGGGGTAGAAGGAAAGGGAGAAGCAGACTCCCAACTGAGCAGGGAGCACACCGAAGGGCTTAATCCCTTGACCCGGGGATCAGGACCTGAGCGGAAGGCAGACCCTTATCCTACTGAGCTGCCCAGGCGCCCCTCAACAAACATGTATTATCCATCTTCTGCTATAACTAAATGAGTCAGCAGCACTTGCTGAGCGGCTACAAGATGTGGAGACATCTCTGGTTATACAGAGACGACAGAAGGCTAGTTAGAACCTTCTCCTAAGCATCTTACAACCTGACTGAGGAAAAGTGAAGATGCAAAGTGGAAATTTATACAATAATGAGTAATCAATCAAGAAACATTTCTTGGGGTGCCTGGGTGGCTCAGTCATTAAGCGTCTGCCTTTGGCTCAGGTCATGATCCCAGAGTCCCAGGATCCAGCCCGCCATCAGACTCCCTGCTCTGCAGGAAGCCTGCTTCTCCCTCTCCCACTCTCACTGCTCATGTTCCCTCTCTGGCTGTGTTTCTCTCTGTCAAATAAATAAATAAAATCTTTAATAAAAAAAACAAAGCAAGAAACATTTCTTGAGCTCCTGTTACATGCAGAGTATACAACAGATACTCATCCGGAACAAGGCTAGTATGTGTACTCTCAACATCTGCTCCAGTGCTAATGGCTCAAAGGGGGCTCAGATTAACTTGGGTGCTTGAAGAGTTAAGGAATTGTTTTTGAAAGCAGGAAGCCAGGAGAGGGCAACTGCACACGTGCCTGGCAGTAGGACAGATGCCAGAAGCCTCGGGTAGCATTTCCCTCCTTCAACCAGAGAAGGTGGGTGAGGGGAGAAACCACAGGTAGCCAGTTCAGTCATCCGAAGGTCACCTGTAGACATGTGGTTGGTAGACCACCTGTGAGAGAATCACCTGGAGGTTTTGTCCTAAATGCATATTTCTCTGACCTACTCCAGAGCCATCACATCAGTACCTTTAAGGATGAGCTTCAGAAAGCTGCACTTTGAATACATGGCAGGTGATGCTTCTGCACACTGAAATTCCTGAACCACTCACTAGATGAGAACAAGAGTGTCAGATTGGCCTGTCTCCATAGCTTTATAAGTTGCCCCATTCTTCTGCCCAGACTTTCTAGGCCTTGGTTTCCCCATTTGTCAAATAAAAACCATAAATACTATCCACCTATAGTCTTCTTGTGAGGATCACATGATTCACTCTAAGATGCTTAGGCATACAGTGAACACTCAATAAATGCAATAGAAATTAAAATGAGCAAATGAAAAACTCACCAATTATAACCAATCATAATGTATTATATACTTTAAAATGGTTAAGAGGGTAGGGGCAACTGGGTGGCTAAGTTGGTTGAGCTTCCAACTCTTGGTTTTGGTTCAGGTCTTGATATTGCAGCCATCAGGTCTAGCCCCGTATCAGCCTCTGTGCTCATTGAGGAGTCTGTTTGGGATTCTCTCTCCCTCTGCTCCTTCCCCCATCTGTGTGTTCTCTCCCTCTAAATAAATAAATAAATAAATAAATAAATAAATGAATAAATAAATAAATAAATAAATCTTTTATTTTTAATATGTCTAGAGGGTAAATCTCACGATAAGTATTTTTTCCACAAGCAAATAAATTCTAAAGAAAAGAAAAAAAAATCACCAAATGTGAACAGATGAAGCAGACACAATGAGGAAATGAGACAGGAAAATTTTAAAAGAGCAAAACCGGAGGTTCCAGAAGGAGGTTGGTCTGTTGAGGACATGTTTGCAGTGACAACCACCTACTAACCACTGCCTATATGCCAGGCTACTTTCACATTGACCCAAAAGATCCTCGGATCACCCTATGAAGTAGAAATTTCGTAGGAAAGCTGAAGGTTGACAAGGTCAAGTGCCCAGAGCAAAGTCACACAGTTAGTAAGTCACACGACACATATTAGGCAACAAATTGTGTCATAGTCAAGTAGCCACAATCCCACCTCTGAGGCAGGCAGCATGCCCTACATGGGACAGAGATGAGTCAAGTCAATATCAGGTGTGCCCTGGAGTGGAGCCAGGTTCTGAGACCAAAGGGTACACCCAGTATCAGACTCCAGAATGTAGGGTCGGCAAGAGGGTCCTATCACCTATGCTGCCAAGAACCTTCCTTATTGCCCCAAGTGCCTATTAGTGACCATAAAGATAGACAAGTAGCAGGTATTGATTTTTTGCCACATGTCTAGAAATGTGGAAATCTAAACTGTTGTTCAATTGCTCTGTAGTCAAGGTTTGTTATTAGTATTAAATGAATTTTAATTCTTGTGTTCTACAGTGTTTTTGAGAGAGGTGAGTAGGGTTAAAAAATCTGAATACAGAAAGCAGAGCTCTGAAAGGATCATGGTCTGCCTGGAAAGGCCACCAAACTGAATACCTGTTGTTGGTCAGCATCCTTCCCCCTTCTGAACTAGCATCTTGATTTTCATTTGAGTACCACTCCTCTCCACCTAAGTCCTTGTAGTTCTGTTAGGATTGATTCCCACCGCAGACTCCTAGGAATGGACACGTGACCCCAAGGCTTGCCCAATTAACATATTCCATGACTCTGGTGACAATTATTGCCTCAGGGATGACAAATGATCTGAATTAGTCCAATTAAAAGCTGATCTCAGACTCAGAAAGAAAAGTTCTCCCTGTGATTGGATTTAGCAGGGATTAGCTAAATTTTCTAGGGCATACTTTATGGAGTATATGGGCTACATTCATTCTTTGCTCTACTGAATGCTGGCATGTCAAAATTTTCACTCCTAGTCTCTTCAGGTACCTGAGCCAATGATTTTTTTTTTTACCTAAAACTATTTAAATTAGGATTTTCCTCACTTAGGGAAAAAATCCTAACTATTTGAGAACTACATGTAACTCAAAGGCCATTGCTCTTGTCACAAACTTACACTTAATGTGAAATGATTCTGTGTGTAGGACACAGGTAGTAAGAGAATCAGGATGGGGGAAGGAAGATTGGTCCTTAATCCATGAGTAGGGCTAATGATATTAGGACAAGATCTTCAAAAATATATTTTTTTTTAAAAAAAGTGAAGCTAGGGTGCTCAGTCGGTTCAGCGTCTGCCTTCGACCCAGGTCATAATCTCAGGGTCCTGGGATCAAATCCCGCAT
The DNA here is from genome assembly GCA_004023965.1 of Spilogale gracilis. Lineage (NCBI taxonomy): Eukaryota > Metazoa > Chordata > Mammalia > Carnivora > Mephitidae > Spilogale > Spilogale gracilis. The sequence goes on from PITA01007111.1 coordinate 18,128, forward strand.
CAGGCTCCCTGCTCAAGTGGGGAGCCTGCTTCTCCCTCTCCCTCTGCCTGCTGATGTGCCTACTTGTGATCTCTCTCTCTCTCTCATTGTCAAATAAATAAATAAAATCTTTTAAAAAAAAGCGAAGCTAGAAAAAATAAAGATAAGATTCATAAGGAGAAAATTAAACTGGAATATGCACATTTCCTTTATGAAAAAAAGCAAAAATTTAAATATGAGGACAGAGACTTAACAAACATGTCTCTAGTCTACATAGGGGAGAGAAATGCAGGAAGGGCTCCATTTTTAAAACAGGTAAAGAGACTAGAATAGAAACAGAAAATGACAAACCATTTCAATATAAAGCATACTTGAGACAATTTTCAGCAGGAAAAGGCATTAATGTCTAGAATTTTGACTCAAAATTTAAATTAGGCAATTGATTCAGTCTGCTGTTTAGTGGGCAAACTTAGAAAGTCTATCTGAAATTATTGTTACTAGCAAGCATGTTATTTTCACATACATCAGAGGAGTGTTGCAAAAATAGCCAGCACATAATTCATAATGCTTAAGTTCATTCATATCAAGACTGTCAGCTGACAGACAAAAAGGAAAACAATTTAAGCATGCAATTCCATTTTAATACAAAAAAATCTACCCCTCAAGTAATCTCAGGCAAAGAAATAGTCTATGTCCCCGTAGGTGAATTTTAAAATTCCATCTGACTCAGTAGTATCTGCTTTTAATTTTCTTCATGAATAACAATTAATAGATGATATAATTCTACACATCTCTGCAGGTGTCACACAATCAAATAAAAATAGATTAAGTAGGGGAAGAGAAAAGAGCTTCCTATTTGGTTAATCCTTTCTAACTGAGTGTAATTCAAGGCCCAACTGTAGCTAAAAGATATGAAATGTCTTGGGGTGCCTGGGTGGCTCAGTTGGTTAAGTGGTTGCCTTCAGCTCAGGTCATGATCCCAGAGACCAGGGATTGAGCCCCACATCGGGCTTCCTGCTTGGCGGGAGGCCTGCTTCTCCCTCTCTCACTCCCCCTGCTTGTGTTCCCTCTCTGGCTGTGTTTCTCTCTGTCAAATAAATAAATGAAATCTTAAATATATATGAAATGTCTTATTTAGATCTGAAGGACAAGAACTTAATTACAACATAATATATTTTTCAAAACAGTTGAAATTAAAGAGGCAATATGACTAAAGAAGTCAGATAATGAGGATGAAAAACAGAAAAACACATTAGCACAGTGCTGAGATTTCATTATACGTCATTCACATCTTTAAACTGCAGGTATATCTGCTTTGTAAGTTTAGGAGTGCCTTAAAGATGCAGACAGAGTTAATGTATAATCATTGTAAGTGACTGCATTAACTACTACAATCCTAATTTATGCAAATTAACAATTGGGCATCAGTGTGAATTGTCTTAATGCCTAATATAGGGATAGACTACATGTATTTTCCTCTAGTCATTGATTCCAGTGTATTTTGTCTATGCCTTTGTGTTTTGATATACTAACATCAGAAATATATCTGTGAACCATTTTTTAAAGATTTATTTATTTATTTTAGAGAGAGAGTGAGGGGGAAGGGCGGGAGGAAGAGGAAGAGGGAAAATATCAAGCAGACTCCCTGCTGAGCACAAAGCCCAACTGAGACCTGAGACCCTGACCTGAGCCAAACCCAAGACTCAGAAGATTAACTGACTGAGCCACCCAGGTACCAATGGTATATATTATTTTATATACAATATCCAAATCCAGGGTAAGATGGGAGAATTGAACTGAATAAATTTGAATTGAATAAAACCAGGTTTAATAAAGACATTTTATATTATATATGGATTTTTCCAGTAATTACAGCACATAATTTTTTAAAACAAGGTACACACTCTGCTTTATTTTATATGTGGTTTCTAAGTGATAATTAATGATAGTAGTATTTTAATATTATTTTATTATTATTATTATAATTAGTACTACTTAAATGGTAGTATTTTTTAATTTAAAAAATATTTTAAAACAGAATAAATGAGTGGAAGGGTGTTGTGATTTTAATACATCTAGTCCCAAGGAAATCCATGGAAGACCATGAGGCCTTGAAACCAAGTATTGCAACACATGCAGAAGTTTATTCAATTGAGGACATAACTGGCAAGAAACAGCATCATCCTTAAATCTGCTAGTGCAAAACAAATCAATAAAAGTGATGAAAGGTCATAGACTGCAGCCTAAACCACTAATAAATCTGCATCTTCAACCCCAACTCCAACCCTAGGTTTCAGCTTTGTATCCAACCAGCCAGAGACGTCCCACTTGGAAGTTCCGTAATAAGCTGACTCCACCACCCTTCCACCAGGGAACAGAGTCAGGAGCCAGAATGCCTAAGTTCAAATTAGCAAGCTGCTTAACCTCAGCTTTACCATCTGAATAATGTGATAAATAAAAAACTCTACCTCACAGAATTGATGGGAGGACATTAAAGGGTCAGGCATATATGAAATGCTCTATAAGGGTTGAGTAAAAGATAAAATCCTATGTGGAGACTTCCATAAGGGTAACTCATTCCTACCCACAACCTGATGGCTCACCACCACCCTCCTTCTTTCTTTTCTTTTCTTCCAAATGCCAAGCTTGTTCTTGTTTCAGAGCTTTTACCCTCTTTTTGACTTTTCTGCCATTTCCTTCTGGTTTTAGCCCCTGAGGCCGCCAGAGACTTCCTGAAGTGATACTATTTGAAACGACATCCAGGTTTTTTCCGCAACTGCTTCCATCTTGATGGACTTTAAGAGGACAACAGGGGGCTGTCAACAAGGCAGTTACTGTCCTTGAATATCATTAGTATAATGTCATAAAAATTCAGAAGTCATAGAGATCATATTGCCCTACACCTAAGTTCTGGCTTCTCCACTTATTGGCCAAGATACCCTGAATCCATCACTTAATTACCCACACAGCATTATCCTCTCCAAAATTAGGATAAAGCACCTACCTTCCAAAGTTGTTAAAAAGATTTTATGTAATGATGAATTTGAAAGGGCCTTATCCTCCTGAAAGGTTTATAGCATAGAATTATTTTTGTTGTTATTATTGGTTGCTATTACTCTGCCCACAGAATAAGGAATAGAGTTCAAGTGTCTTCATCTCGATAAATACATTTAGTTCTAGTTTGTTGTGGTTGATTAGTTAGTTGCAGTCCCGTGTGACACAATGAAAAATTATGCCAGGTATAAAGACAGTTCCTACATGCTATGTTGTCATAGATCTGGACTTTGTCACACTAGACAGTTTAATCAGGTAATCATTTGGTAATACGGCAGGAATGTATTAGGAATGTTTTCTTTTTATAAAAGTTCCCCTACACCTGACAGACCAAAAAACAAAACAAAACAAAACAAAAAGAAAAGAAAAGAAAAAAACAGTATCCCATGGGGGGAAAAAATAAAAGAAGGTAGAGCACAAAAAAAACTAATATTTGAGTGCTTACGCTATGCTAGACATGGAAAAACAAGAATCAAGCTCAGCACAGATTTCATGGCCCAAGGACCAAGGCCAGCAGTGAGGAAGAACCCTCCCAAGGTTGAGGCATGGTCACAAAACTGTGGCCTATTTTAAATGTAAAATATTTTAAAAATCAATACCTTGAACAGGAAAGAAAAAAAAATCCAATGCACGATCATAGCACTAGCCACAGATAATTATTTTTTAAAATATCAGTTCAAAGTGCACTCCAGATCCTGATAGCAGGTCACACATAGAAAGGTATGCGATGAATAGCTTCTGCTTTCAGTTCCTCTTGTCCTGGTAACTGTAAGTATAACCTCACTTGGAGATAACAGTCAAGACCTGATTTGTGAGCGCAAGGCTTGAGCCAGCAGCGCTTCATCCTCCACCCCGGGATGGGCCCTGTTCAAAGCAGGGGGTTTTGATCTAACACTTTGATGCGGCCATTTCATCTCAAACCACCTTGTCAACATGTGAGATCACTGTCTTTTCAAAAACATGGAAGAGATATTCCTTACCAGAATTGGATTGAGGCCTTATGAGGCCCAGGTCGTATCTGAAGGAAAAAGAATACCTTTGGTGTAAAAATTAATGATTATTTAAAATGAAGAAAAAAACACAACATGTTACATATTTTAATAACCTGTAAATGCTGCAAACATCAAAAGAAAAAGAAAAAGAATATTTTTTAATAACTCCCTGGTAGACCTTTAGAGAAGTTTTCCTGTATTTTTTGACTGTACACTTCTTGATCATCCCTTCAGATGCCAATAATTTTGTAAGAACACTCCTTAGAGAGAAGAGGAAGATAATTCTATTTTTCTTCTATTTGTCTGTTAATAATTAAACTTACTTTTAATTATTAACAATTTACAAAAGCTGTTGATAGTTACTGATAGTTTAGCACTACAAATCGTTATTGGCAAATATATTACAAAAATCTTAGGATTTTTGTCAAATTTTGGAAAACTTCCATTTCTTTCAGAGATGACCTGTAAGATTTCAGGGCCTTGAGTTTTTCTATGCAGTGGCCAATCTTAAATACTCTTGGAATGAACAGAATTTAATAACCAATCAATGCACTTGTAATGATTTATAATTTGTAAGTTTTAGGTTATCACTGTCAATATCACTATTTTATTTGAAGTCATTTAGAAATGTAAATATTTTTCCATTATATCCATGTAATTCAGTGATATGTTGGGATGCATAAAATATACAATGTCATCAAGACAGAAAGTACTACAAAGTCTGTAGCAGTGCTATATATGTGTGACTTACAAATACAGTATTTCTGATAAATTCCCTCTTAAAAGATTTCTAAAATATTTCTAAATGTATCAATTACATTATCAAGTATATGCTTGGCAGCAAAGAACTTCAGTTTTGATGGAACCTTAATGGGAATGGAATGATTCTGTTACAATTTGGCCTGCCTGGCTGGTAGAATTTTCCACAGATGGGCTTCTGCATCCATAGAATTCAAACCATATTTCTCCTCCAGCATCCGCACAGGTTCAGTCATAGAAACTGCAACCCACTCCACGTTACCATGCGAGCTCTGGTTTTACACTTCTGGGTCATAATGTTGGTGAGTGGAAACAATGGATGCAGGGGGAAGCCTGGAAGTAATTTCTATACCAAAACAGGGAGCTAAATAGTTATATGTGGATATGACTGTAAGCAATGTGAATATATCCCTTGGGCCTAAACAGAAATGAATCCTCAACTCAACTCTTCTGCAGCCTGTTCTCTAAAAAGCCTGTGGCAACCTCAGTGCCACTTGACTGGAGGGGCAATGGGACCAAAAGAGGTAAGTGTGGAAAGAGAAAGCAGCGTTCATTAATGGAAGTTAAAGTATTTTACTTTCACACATTTTATAAGAGCAAATGGTTCCATCTACATATTACTAGGGCCCTGGCAGGGGTTTGAAGGGGTCCAAGGAAATGAGGGACTTTGACATTTTGCTTCAACACTTTGCAATGGATCTGTCTTGATCCCTGACTTTTATTCCATCCCTAACCTCAAATTTGAGGGTTTTTTTTTTTAAGATTTATTTATTTATTTGTGGGGGGAGGTGCAGAGGGAAAAAATCCTCAAGCCGACTCCTCACTGAGTGCAGAGCCCTATGTGGGGCTCTAACCCATGACCCATGAGATCATGACCTGAGTGAAACCAAAAGCTGAATACTCAACTGACTGAACCAACTAGGCACCCCTTAATCTTGTATTTCTGTGTTATTTGTCTACAGAATATGTTATCCTATGTGAATGAGCTTTGATTTTAAAATCAGAAAAACAGCACAGGTTAAAGTCTGTTGGGGTTGATCAAGTTACGTTCCAACACTAATCATCTATTCCCCAACCTCCATGTTGAAGGAGCTTAATAGGTGATCAAATGCCTGTATAGAATGGACCACTGAGAAAACCATTAGAAATTTAACTGAGTGTTTTCTGGAAAATCTGAAGAATAGGAGATCCTATTGTGCTACAAATATCCTCTTCTGATTCCTGCCTCCACCTTCCCCAGTAGATAATATACACCTACTCAAATAAGGTTATAGAATCAAGAATTCAACCTAATTGGTGTTCATCCTATAGATTTTCAAATGAAAAGATGGAATGAGTACCTCGGTTAAGTGAGCACATCTATTCATTAGTTAAAAGAAAACGATAATGACAACTGTCATTTCAGAGATACATCTAAGATACTGAGATACAAATGATGCATATGAATTCTCAGGAAACAAGCAGCCTCCTATCCTAGGATGATGGGTGTGCCTTTCTGAGATTGGCTAACGTAGTAAGACTCTGATTGTTCTATGTTGTTTGAACACCCATTTGAGAGCATATTTCTATACCATCCCCCCCAACCTTCAACCCTGACATTAATCCATCCTTGATTTCATCTCATTCCTGATCCCTACTCCAGGAAATACAGGTTGTAGATGGAGTAAAGTTCAAAGATAGGGTAAATTTGATTTGCATATCATTCATAATTAAAATAGATACACTTTAGGGTTTACTCTTTAGATTATGTCAAAATATTTCCCCCTGGGATCAAATGGCTACATCTAAGCACAAAGAACCTTAGTGAATTAAGTTATAAAGCAAAAATCATAGAGGGTTATATACATTTTGGCTAAATTCTTTTTTTTTTAATATTTTCTTTATTTATTTGACAGAGAGATCACAAGTAGGCAGAGAGGCAGGCAGAGAGAGAGGAGGAAGCAGGCTCCCTGCTGAGCAGAGAGCCCGATGTGGGCCTCGATCCCAGGACCCTGAGTTCATGACCTGAGCCGAAGGCAGAGGCTTAACCACTGAGCCACCAGGCTCCCATTTTGGTTAAATTCTTAAAGAATAAATTTGTCTAGGGACACCTGGGTGGATCAGTCAGTTGAGCATCCAGCTCTTAGTTTCGGCTCAGGTCATGATCTGAGGTTCATGGGATAGAACCCCACACTGGGCTCTGCACTGGGCATGGAGCCTGCTTGAGAGTCCCTCTTTCTCTCTCCCTCTGTACCCACCAACTTGCTCAATAAATTTATCCCCATATTGTATGCACAATATTTCTGGGTAGAACACCACAAAACATTTCTAAACTCTACCACTTCTCTTATCATTCTTTGGCAGCTTATGTTAGGAAAGTGTCTCAATAGGTATTTTCAATAGAACTGAATTTTAAGGAGCTAAAAATCATACTCTCCCCTATCATTCTGATGTCATATTATAACATAAAGAAGCCCACAATAACCATATCTCATTCCAGAGTGCTTTGGGGCATAAATTTCACTTCATTAGGGAAGAGAAGCCTAAAAATGACAGGGAACCATCTCCTGGTGGAAGAATGCTAAAGAAATCTCTGATTGTTTCAAGGTGAGTGGCATTCACATATCATACATCCCTCTATTGTAGAACCCCTTTGTGGAGTCAGCACCATGAAATTTAGTAAAACGGATCTATAAACTTTATATTTGACATCTTTTTCCTTAAGTTGGTGTTTATTTCAGTGCATATCTTCAAGATTTACTCATCCATCCATCCATCCATCCATCCATCCATCCATCCATCCATCTATCCATTAAGGAATGATAACTTCCTGTGTGCTAGGGAATGAAGATACCACCGTAAGTAAAAATGGCATGGCTATTGCCTTCATGGAGCTAACAGTTGAGCAAGAAAGATTGACAGTAAATAAAGCATTACTCAAATGATTGATTAATCATAGAGAGGATTTCTCTCAGTTGCCAGGAGTACTGGGTTGCCACTTTGAGTTGGGGAGGATAGATGTTTACTAAAACCCCCAAATCCATACCTCTTCATCACAAAGCCAACATAAGGGGTTCTAATCTAGCCAAAAAAATTGTAAGGAAGGAGGACCCTTATTAACCTGGTAAGCTTCAATCACTGAGCACACCCCTGGAACATCCAATCATAGGCCCACCCTGTATGCTGGTGGCTAAGAACACAAGTTATCACAAGAGTGGAGATGAGGGGCACCTGGGTAGCTCAGTCATTAAGCATCTGCCTTCGGCTCGGATCGTGGTCTCAGGATCTTGGAATCAAGCCCCACATCAGGCTCCCTACTGGGAAGGAAGCCTGCTTCTCCCTTTCCCACTCCCTCTGCTTGTGTTCCCTCTCTTGCTATGTCTCTCTCTGTCAAATAAATAAATAAAATCTTTTAAAAAAAAAGAGTACAGATGGGTAAGTTGGCCAATCAGACCAAAACAAAAAGGCAATAGCCCCTATATCCATATCTCTATAGACCATAAGGACCTGGGGTTTATTCTAAGAGCAAGCAGAAAACCAGTGCAATATTTTAAGTGAGAAAATGATGTGATCAGATTTTTTTAAAAGCTACTCTGGCTGCACTTTGAATAATGGTATGAATGGGAAAAAGAATAAAGGCAAGGAGAACAACTAGAAGGTTTTTTCAGACAAGAGATGATAATATTTTAATTTAAGGCAATGGCTCTGATGATAAAAAATGGTAGATACAGTCAGAGCTATTTAGGAGATAAAATAGCAGGTGACTGAGTATGAAAGGATAAGGAAAAGAGAGAGGTCAAACCCAGGATTATTTATCTCCATAACTCAGCAACCCTATCCCTACCCTGCCTCGACCCCCAGCAACCCTCAGTTTACTTCCCGAGGTTGAGAGTCTCTTATGGTTGTCTCCCATGGATTCTTCATCTGGTTGCTTATTAAACTCATCTGAAGACCCTCATCCCCAAGATTGTGATTTAGTTAAGCAAGGGCCCAGGCATAGGTATGTTTCCTACGTTGCTCAGAGGTTTCCAATATGAAGTCAAGTTAGAGAACCCCTGAACTAGGTAGACAAGACTTCCAAAGGTAGAAAACACCTGAAAAGAAGCAAGTTTGAAGGGAAATTCCATGAGTTTCCATCCTATGTGGGTCTTTCGGAGGAGCCCAAGCTGTACATCAAGTTCAGAGTTGGATGTATTGTCTGGAAGATACAGAAGAGGTCTAAACTGGAGACAGGTGAAAGTAACTGACATTTACACTGAGATAGAAGTCGTGGCAGAATATGCAATTACCTAGGGCAGGAGTCTAGTGAGAAGAAAGAGGGTGCTGAAAAACCCGTTCATTCAAGATAGAAGATGGTGAGTCAGCAAAGAAGACAAAGAAGGAGTGCTGGTTAAGTTAGAAGGAAACCAGGAAAATGGGGTGTTGCCAAAGTCAATGCAAGGGAATGTTTCCGAAGAGAGTGTGTAAGTGGCTTGAAGCTGTGTTTAATTTTGGCAGAGCCTGGAACTCCACCCTCCTTCCAACCATCAAACCTCTGGGTTGATTTCAAGCACTCCCCATGGTAAGTCTCTACTTTGGCAAGGTACCTATTAGCAAGGAATTATTATTTAAAGGTCAAATTGTAGGAGACTTGAAAGCCTAGTTTTTCAGGATTTGGAAAACAAATACAATTTCAATTCAGATACTAAATATTAAAGATAACATTCTTTGTGTACATGCACTCGTGACTTCTAGCACTTGGATGTATATTATGTTCGCCTATTTGTGGGTTTAAATTTGGCAAGTACTGCACTCTTTTAGGGTTCAGTAGCATTCTTTCTGTTGCCAAGCCTACCCAGGGCAAAACAAACAGAGGGACCTTTTAGGACTTGCTCCCTCTTTGGGCCTCTACCAGACCACATATAGATTTTTGTCACTATCATTAGGTCCATACCATTTTATTATATTCCTAAAGGAATACATATTCCTTTACATATGTAAAGGAATATATACTCCTGATTTCCTGGGGCTGGTAATGATCTTATATGAGCTTATATTCCCAGCACCTATTACAATGCCTACCACTTGGTATGTACTGAATAAATGTTTGCTGAATGAATGGAAAGTTGCATAATATTTCTGTGAGTTCATGAACAGCCAATCTGGAAATTCCATCTCTAAGTATTCTTTCATCATAGACTATAAAATATTGTTTAAATAAAGGATGTGGTTTATCCATGTTTAAGTTTTAGGTCAGTTTTCTATGGAGTTAGTAAAATCCCGTTCCAATACAAATTACTTAATCCCCTTGGTACCTTGGGTTTTCTGCCTATAAAATAAGAGGGGCAATGTTGATTTCCCTTGGAGTTGCAGTGTGGATTGTCAAAGTTAGAACTCTATTTGGCCCATAAGAGGTACTACTTGGATCTGAGGACCAATTGATAATCATTTCTGATTTTGCTCTGAGTGTATATTGGTTCAGATGAGAGGAGGCAACAGGTAAGTTCTCTGGACCTATTTACAGCTGCTTCGGGAGCAGTTGCTGAAGGCTGAATCTTATGACCAGTAAAGGATTTCCCTTGCTAGGAGTTGAGTTCATCATGTCATTCTTTGCCACAAGGGCAATTTCTTTGGAGGGATCCATTCTCTTTCAGGCTGGAAATGGAGTAAATGAAGTTTTGGTGGCCTTAGGGCAGAGCCAGGCTAGCTACAGCAAATGCAGCCAAAACTGCCTTTGAGGTCATATCAGATTAGGATCAGTTTATTCAGAGCTAGTGTCCTTTCTAGTTCAAGTCTGCTATTCAATTGATCCAAGTCAGAATATGCAATTACCTAGGGCAGGAGTCTAGTGAGAGTCTCTTGGTAAGAAATCTATCAGAGAAGTAAGAGATTACCTTGACCAAGAGCAATCTCTCTGACTGCAGTTTAAAGAATATAATGCATTTTAACTTATTATCATTCCACTTGCTGCATAGTTCCCCACCGATTGAGCCTGTTTATACCCAGACTTTTGAAGTACTTTTCAGCATTATATGTTCACATGGCTATTGTACCATTTCCATTCTATATATATATGCAGGAGTACAGTCAGAGACATTAAAAAATCTACCCAACACCACATAGCAGCTGGCAATAAGCAGAGACCAGATGAAACTGTAATCTCCCTGACTCCTCGCTCAGCCTCCTTCCTACTGTTCAGGACTGCCTCAAAGATAGCCATCTTCTCTCTGTAGACCTTTCATGTGCTATTATGTTAAAGCTAAGTTTCATCCTCATTCAGCTGAATAATTACAGTCCCACCTTGAAAGACATGCATATGGGTTTTCTTGTCATTTAAGATTATTTTGAAGCCAAAAAAAAAAGAAAGAAAGAAAGAAAGAAAGAAAGAAAGAAAGAAATGAAAGCAAGTATAATATTTAGTTGTCTGCTTGCTGAGTAATCTTGTTAGATTTTAAATGAAACTTAAATTTTCATTTTTGTCCAGTAATTTGTATTATTGTGTTTCTTTTGGTATAGAAGTAACATTCAAATCTGTGATCATTATTCACCTCCTTTTGTCCATTCACTTTTAAAAGTCAAATTGTCTGCTACAGCTTTTCAAAGTCTTGTGTTTCTCATACTATATGCACGTTATCCCATTAGATTTATCAGTAGTTCTAGCGTTTGAGCTGAATGTGAATATGCAGGGCATTGACTATTTAGGGAGGTACTCTCCTCATGAGCAGAAGCCAGCAGCAGTAGCCCCTTTCCTGGTAACTTCAAACGAGTCTGGGTTTCATGTGCTTTTAATATTATACCTAGGAGGATTTTTACAAATTCTTAGATTTTCATCCACAAGGACCTAATAGCTTCATGGGAACAAGATAAAAATTAACAAAAGTCATGCCGTGGTCCCTGGGGAAATATAGTTCCATTTTCTCCAAGACATCCAAGGTAGACTGTACAGCCAACAGAAGAACACAGGTCAAATGGACCCTGCAAATTCAAGGTAGTAAAGCTTTTTCCTCTCGGGTGATGGGTAGTAGCTACCTGATATACTAGATTAAGGAAGATCCTCAGGCTGCATTCTGGCTCGGTAAAAAGAATGCTATAATCTGTTTGTGATGTATTCCATGGGCAGTGGGGAGTTGAGGCAAAGCTGTGCACTTGCCATGATTTGAGGCCCTAGGAGAGGACAATGGCCTTAGTAATGACTCAAATAAAAACCAAGCTCCAAATGAGGTATACATTACTTTACGATGACAAGAGGCCCATTTCACAAATTAGCCCAGAGAAAACTTATGAGTGACAGGCTTCCAGTTATTGAAAGAAAACCAAAAACAAAAACTGATGTACAAAGAAATACAGAGAAGCGTAGAGGAGAGACTATTGTTCAGGAAAGAGATAAAGAGACTATGTTCTTGTAATGTCTCTGTGCATACAGGGACAAGAGAACTATGCCCAGTTAGTAAGGAGGGATAACAGATCTGGCAAAACTTTCCCTCCTATAAACTTAGAGGACAGCTTAGCTGAGGAGGAGAGCGGGAAGCCTAAATTAGTACATTCCAGCAGAGAAATACAGAGGGACCGTGTTAGTGGTGTTGACATTTGAGCTGATCACACTAGCAAAATAGGTGTCCAAATGTCAGGGATTCCTATATGGAAAGCTTCTCTTCTGATGACCTTGAGCAGGACTCCCGTTGAGACTTAGAATACTATAAGATGCTTGTTATTGGTGTTCTTTGTGGTGTGGACAGCTCCTCCTAACACACTGTGTCTATCTAGTAGGTTACATTTCTCTGCCTTGAAACATTCACTGTGCAGGGGGGGGGGAACATGCAGGCATTAAATTGGAATGGAAAGGTGGTGCCTGTATCACACAGATACTGAGGGAAGCAGGTAACTATCTCTGTCTGGGAGGGTCAGGGTAGGCTTCTCAGATGAGACAGTAGAGCCAGGTTATTGGGCAGAAAGCCATGAGGAGTTCCTTCTAGTCCTAGAGAAAAGGATAGGCAGAGGCATGGAAACAATGGCACAGCCAACTGCGACTAGTTCAAGGTCCCCGGAGCACACGGTGAGAGAAAGGAGTGGGCAGAGGGTCTAGACCATGCGGGGTCAGAAAGCAGAGATGTGGCACGCGTGTCTTTGTTGTCTGGCGTTGGTGTCAGCCCTTAGGGACGAGGCTGAAAGAGAGAGGTGCTGGCTGGGAAATCACTGTAGTTGTCAAGGCTAAAAAAAAAAAAAGAGAGAGAAAGAAAGACAAATATAGGCAGACTCAAAAAATATTCAGAATTAAAATCGGCAGGACTTAGTTAATGCTGGGTGAGGGGAAAGGGTAACAGAGGAAGAAAAGAGTTCAAGGCGACTCCCAGGTTTTAGGGTAGGATGATAACAGGGTCATTATGAGGCTGGAGGAGACAGGAGGAACAGTGAGTGGGTTTGGTATTCTCTGCATGCCTCCTACAATACCAGGAGCTACATCAATAATGACCAGTCAAGAGCATCAGCTTTGAAGTCGGAGATTAGGATTCAATACCTTCCCTCCCAGTCAATAGGTACATAATATCGAACAAGTTATAACGTTAGTCTCTCTGATCCCCAATTCCCTAATGGTAGAGGTGAGATAATACCAATGCACAGCTCATAAAGCTGATACTGAAGTTAAATGAGGCTATGTATATAGGATACTGAGTATAGGTCCTGGAACATAATAAGAATAATGCTAGCTATTTTTGATGCAGTAAATACGTTGCTTTTTTTTTTTTTTTTTTTTACGAGGTAAGCAATAGGATATAAACCTTTTTTATTCTTCTGGCTATATTACATTCACTTGCTATTTTTGTTTCACTGTCTTGAACTGAATTTCTGCTAAGGTATATATGGTATAACACATAGAAATTGCTCTTGAATGGCCCTCCAATCTAAGGATTTACCATCAGCTTCTTGACCAAAAAGTCTAGGTAGCTTCCTGGGAACCTCAACCTAGGAGCCCATGCTTGGGAGAGGATTAAGTTGTCCTCCTTGGATTATGCTGAGACCAGTCCCAATCCAACTAGTACTGTGACTTGGTTTCATGCATCCCTTCATCTAGGTCTTGTACGCTATCCTTAACAATCACAAGCAATGGACAAAATTCTTAAGCCCGTAAGGTAGATGGTGCTATCCACAGTGTCCGATGCAGGAATTGGCACAGAGCAGATATTCAGTAAATTTTGGCTGAGTGAACACATTGCACCCCCCATATCACACTGAAATGCCAAGCCTCGGCAAACAATCCTTGCACCATGCTGGTCCCTAAACGCTTTTTCCTTTTATCCAAGTCATGTGCCCTAAGCAGAAATATTTTTAGCAGGAAGTATATCTTTCAAAGTATGTAAATGGAGTATTTTATTTGCCACTTCACTGTACATTAAAACCATTAACTAAATATGGATTGAGAAACCAGTGGTGATATGGGTACATTTCTTCAGGTACACATTGATAAACTAAAATGTTTTTACCATGTAGTGATCCATAGGTTGGCCAGGTTTCCCTAAATGTGAATGTGTCCACCCAGGCAACTCAGGACAATATGAATCTGAACTTATGGGTGCTTGTGTTTTTCAAACCCATTGAAAAGCACCTAATTTAAGGATCTGTGATTTAATGAGCCTTTCAAAGCTGAAAATATATCCCACTGAGACTTAAAACAGAAAATAGATTTAAAATAGAAAAAAAAAATAAAACAAAGCTAGTTTTGTGTTTCACAGACACAGAAAGGTGCCAGAATTATTTACTGCTTTCTGGACTTTGCATTATGACCAAATTGATATTTTCCAGGTTTTTCATTAACTTAAAATGTTCTGAGGTAAACACATCATTTGCCATGATTAAATCCAAGGTGTTTCCACAGCTTCCTTCTGAGCAGCTTAAAATTTGGCCGAGAGGTAAGAGTTCTGGTCAACCTCTTTGTGAAAGTAGCACTGGAGAAAATGCACAGATCTGACCAGGCAGCTTCACTGATTTTCTAACAGTCCCAGCAGACAGAAGGTCTACAGGCAGAATCACATGGCAGAATCTTCTAGTCCAGAACTTTCTCCCCTCTAAAATCAGAAATCATTCCACCTTGTTTTTAAAATTCTCATAGATTTCCCAAATTGCAAAAAAACTTAGAGTTGACCTGCCCACCCTCACACCTACTGTACTGACCCTCCATAAAGAGCTTTACAGGGGTGAGAGCTCCTCTTACCTCTCTGGGGGTTTCTAGGCCGGGCCGAGGTAACAGACACACAGCTCTCAGAATTCACTAAGATTTCAAATTTCTTCCCAACCTGAATTAGACTGATTAAATCAGCTTCTTTGGAAAGCTTGTCTTTTAAAACAGGTGGAAGATTAAAGATAAATATAAAAGCTAATCCAATTTAGCCTTTTCTTTCCCCTCTGTGAATTCTACCTTTCAAATTTGGAGACAGGGACATCTCTAGGATGGGACTCCACTGGGTTCATTAAGTCCATCTGATGGACAGAGAATGTCATAAAACTGGCCCTTGCTTGCTACCAATGTTACATGTCCCACTGGTCACCCAAGAGAGTCCTGAGTACATTGTCTAGAGAAAGGAGTGGAGACCACTCAACAAGAATGCCCAGAACAAATTTAAAAAAAAAAAAAAAAGCTTGTCGCTTGTCATGGATCCCGGCTACCTGATTCAGCGTACAGCTAAATTTTGAATGCTCGCTTCTTGACCCTTTCAAAACTGAGTCACAAGCAGAGGTAGAACATAATTCTTATTCACTTATTTTATATTCACATTCCCTAAACCTTACATTCACCCAGGACAAGACCAGATCTTTGCAATGTTGTCCAGAATGGCACGTTGCCCTGACATTCCAAGACTTAGTGTATAGTGGCTGGTTAAAGTTCACTAACATGATCTGGCTCACAAATATAGATAAAACTTCTTATGATTTCAGTGAATAAAAAATAACATCAATATAGGCTATAATTAATGCATTTGATGTGCAATCAATCAATTAATCAAAACTTTGAGCACCTACCAAAGCAAGGTACTGCCGTCAACCTTGAGAATAATGGGCAGTAATTAGTCAACTTATTGCTAAGGGATTAGTTTCCACTAGTTCTGTTGTTGTACTTTGTAATGTCTCTTTTGAAGGGAAAATCAGTTAAAAAATAAAAGAGGGGGTGGTGCGGGAGCAGAAGGAATCAAAATGAAGTAGTGTGTGCTAGTTGCAAACGTAACCAGGAGGAAAAAAGGGAGTACATATAAGGTAAGAAGTAGTAATTAATATTCACTGGCTTATAGGAACGCCAGGTGTTTTATGTTCATTATTTCATTTCATTCTTATCACAACTCTGTGAGGTGAGTTTTACTCTCAATTTACCAAAAAGGAAACTGAGGTTTTAAAAGTTTATTTAAGTTGCCCAAATTAGGGGCGCCTGGGGGGCTCAGTCATTAAGCATCTGCCTTCAACTCAGGTCATGATCCCAGAGTCCCGGGATCAAGTCCTGGGATAGAGCCCTGCATTGGGCTCCCTGCTCGGCGGGAAGCCTGCTTCTCCTCTCTCACGCCCCCTGCTTGCGTTCCCTCTCTAGTTAGTGTTTCTCACTGTCAAATAAATAAATAAATGATCTTTAGAAAATAATAAATAAATTGTCCAAATGATACACTTGCTGTGGAAGAACCAGGATTCACACCCAAATCTAATCCCAAATTTATACTCCTTTAACAGTGTAATAGCTCATTACTTGCAAAGAGCTCAATACAGAAGCATTAACCCTTATCCTGGGATTTGATACTGTATGAGAATGGCTAATAATATATACCCCTTTCTGCAGTTAGTTCTATATAAAAACCAACCAAAAATATATATTTCTTATTTTCTGAACACTCTTAAGTCATTGAATTTTAATGTAATTGTGTATAATTTGCATCTATTTAGTGTCTCCAAATTGGCAGCGAAGGAACTCTTATAGAAGGACAGTTAGTAATCAAAAATTTAAAAAAGAACATGCCATAGAGAAGTTTGGGGAGAGAAAAATCATTTCATCATCTGCTTTTCAGGATATCTTAAAATTGTTCAAAATCATTGAGGGATGGTAGGAGTGAAACTAAGTTTGGAGGGGAGATTTCCTCTGCACACCCCCGCTGGTGATGGTGGGACCGTCTCACGGTGAAATTGCAACTAAGGGCAACTTTGCGTCTCTCATCTGGGTCATTCCGTTTAACTCTGACCAGGATTTTGCTTTTCCTTCCTGTTCTTTTGCTAATGGGCCACCTCTCAGTAGGAGATGGCTTAAGTCGGGTACTCTGCCACCCGTTTTTCTGTCATATCCATTTCTCTACATTCTAAGAACAATCACAGTGCTGCTTTTCAAGACCCTCCTTGCATTTTCCACTGATGGGAGATAAGTCCTGCTCAATTGTGAACAAGGCACTTGGGTCTTAACAAAAGAACAGATGATGGAGAACTGTGGTTTTGCTCAGTGTAAGGTACTATCTGTGACCATCGCCACGCAATAGCCACATATTCCTCATAGAGGTCATGGTTGCTCACCATTGTTCTGACTCCCTAATTATTCTGATACCAGTGCCTGCAATTAACCTCATTAATTTATTGTGGGAAACAAAGGCAGAAGGAAATGCAGATAAAATTAAATGTCCTTATAACCTGCAGCCCTTTGACAAATCCTTGAGGCAGGCAGAGCATAATGTTCCTCTAGGAAGCTCCCAACTGTCTTAACCTCAATGTCTTGCTAGAGGGAAAAGCAACCTTAGTTTGACAATAGCAAGGCCTCCTTCATCCTGTGAGTCTCCTTTAACATATGAAAATCCTTTTGGAACTTCCCTTATCTTTACTTTCCCCCAACCCCACAGTATATAATCAGTTGCCCCTCATACTCCTGGGGCAGCAGGGAGCATCAAGCAGCAGGCAGGGTCCTGTCCCAGTGGTTTAATAAAACCGCCATTTTGCACTGAAGACATCTCAAGAATTCTTCCTTAGCAGTCGGCTCTGGACCTCACCCCACCGAACCTCACCTACATTTCAAAACTGCATCCTGCTGACTTTGCACATGAGAGGTGTGGAGAAGGCTCAGCAGTGCTCTGAAATGCATCCTCCGAAGTAGCAAACAGCCAAGACACTTGCAAATGCACATTTGCAACTGTCCAACTTCTCTACCAAGTTTTTTTCCAATAGAAACCTTGAATGGGTCCTTTGTGTTACAGCCTCTTTGAAAGTCTGTAAAAGTTCAATATGAAATGAAAAGAAAAAGAGTTCAACTGACAGATCTCTGCATCTGACCTGCAGCACATCGGTCTCATTTTGTCTTGGCTCTTCAAGGTCCTGTTATGAAGTGGAGGAGCAAAACCAATAGGAGGCACAGTCGCATTCCTGCAAGTTCTGGGCTGGAGTGATTCTGAAAGCAGACTATGAAGTAGTAACATCCAGCTTCACCGGTGGGTGTGTCTCCAGCCCACCAGAGCCTGCACCCTGAACCCCTACCCTCCCCCCATCTCCTGCAAAAATTGTGCTCTAGGGAGGCTCTCTGTTGCAATTACATTGTTGCTGCATTGCAATTGTTCGCTTCTGTTGCATTCCCAGGTTCTGCACGTTCTTCCTCCCCTGACTCGGTCTTTGCTTGCTACCAGAGAAGTCCCCGTTCCTTTCTCTGCCTACAGCACAGCTTGCAGCTTGATTTAATGCAAAGGAAACGCTCTTTGGTGCTGGCTGGTAACCAAAGATGGCTGCTAAGACCTGCTAAGGGTGAAAGTGGAGGTGAAGGTGTCAATTCACATCAAAACCGCAGCACATTTCTATGGCCATTCATGACTCAAGCATCAAAAGAGCATGTGGAACATAGTGAAGAAGTTCTCAGTAATAATCTATTACATCTCACTTACAAATTACTTTCACATATAATGTACTATTCAGCCTACTTTAGGTGTCACAGAAACCAAAACCAGCTATATAAAGCAAATAATAATATCAATAGTAATTGATTATACGGATACCAGGGCTTCTCACTGACCTCAGGGCAGGTATGCAGCTGGGCCTGAACAATGAGGAAGCAAAATGCTCTAGTTTGGGAAACCCACCTCATTCTCCCTTTCATTTGCTTTAATTTTACTCTCTTTAACTGGAGACCTGCTTTCTCTTTGATTCCACTGAATGGAAAAAAATGTCACCCACCAAAACCTTCTGAGTTTGTCTCTTTGCTGATTAAAAGAGTCGTCATGGGAGACTGGAATTTCTTGGTCTTAATTCCCAGTATTTAAAGAGCCTCCTTGGTCAGGTGCCTACAAAACCTTTAGTCAATCCCCTGAGGTGGGGAGGCTGCTGTCACACTGTTCAAGACATTGCAATGGTGCAAATGGTAGGGCACCAGTCAGGAGTGGGGGGCAGTTACCCCAAAAGTGAGAATCAAAGACAGGCAACCCAATGGCTACTAATACATCTATTATTGACTCCATATTCTGCCTTACTGAAGTTTTTGTTACTGTTATTATTAGTAGTAGTATTCTCATTTTACAAAGGAGAATGATTATATAGGTAGTAATATACCTATAAAATCATGCCTATATGATTATATAGGTAGATATAGATTTTATCTGTATAATATAATAGAGAGATTATATAGGCACGAAAAGTAAAACTGAAAGTGGGATCAAGTTTTTCTCCTTCTCTTCCTGGCCCTTATATGATAGTCTTATTTAAGAGAAATTTTAAAAATAAAATAAAATAAAATAAGGTACATAGCAACCCCTCCTCTCCTTCAGAAAATTTTAAGTTTAACTAGAGATGCAAGACAGACTCTCATGAAAATAGTTTAATGACATTTTAAAAGCACATACAACATACAAAGCAACATGTAAATATTTCAAATTATTGGAAATAGCTAACCTTTGGATTCTTACTTGGAAGGAACGTAGGAAAGAGTATGGGGAGGACATTTTAGACATAAGAAATAGAAGAAGTTGCATATTACCAGCAGCAATTCACATATTATACTGAAAAGTCAACTCACTCATCACCCAACTATTTGTAAGAAGGCAAGATTTATATTTTCAAAGAAATAGAGAGGGAAAGTACAACCACCGAGATTTCTAGATTTCCAAGCATTTGTTGAGCTCAGGCTCCCGCCTACCATTTTCCGCTAAAAACATAGTCAGTGTCCCAGGGCGATTCCATTGTCTGAGACGGTCACCATGAAAAGTGCTATTTTAAATCTCTAGTTCAATAGGATTGAAACAGAAATCCTTCTCAGAACAGTCTCTAAATAGGATTCCATTTATTTTCACCCCACTGCTCTTCAAACTAAGAATTATTTCTGCTAAGAATTAGTTTTTCATGAACTTTTCTGGTCTGTTTCTAATGTCATTTTTAGTACCCAGATTTCAGAAACAACATCCAGATCTGAACAAGGTTAAGTGCCCCATTATAATAGCTCTGCTGAGCAATTGGCAATTGGTCTTGTTACTTTACTGCATGTCGCAGTCCTATAGTCAATAGTCCCAACTAAACCCCTTGAGATGGGCAGGCAAGGACTCTAGCTCCAGATTTGGACTTTCCACAAGCCCGTCTAGGGGTTGAAGGAGGCTCTTTAACTTTCTGAGGTTTTTGCCTTCTTCACTCAGTTATCAACAAATATCTTTTTATTTCCAGTTACATTTCAGGCCCTGTTCTAGGCTCAGGAGGATATCAGAAGCCAAGCCCCCCCCCCCCAAAAAAAATCCCCTGTCCCTATGGAGCTTACAGTCTATTAGCTGAAAACAGAAAATAAATATAAGTAAATTACATACAGTGTTAGAAGAGTACTACAAAAAATCTAAAGCAAAGGAAGAGGAACGGGGAGTAAAAGATATTGGTTATAATTTAAAAGATGGTAAGGGTAGGCCTCAATAACAAGTGACCTGTGAATAGAGCTAAAGGATGCAGTCATGCAAATGTCTAGGAGAAGGGCATTCCAGGCAGAGAAATAGCCAAGACAAGGATCCTGAAGTGGAACATGCCTGGTATGATAGGAAAACAGCAAAGAGGCTGCTAGAGAGAAAGGCAGAGGAGGAGAGGAGTAGGAAATGAGGTCAGAGGGCAGCAGATGGTGCAGAAACTTGGAAGGACTTCAACTTTACTTTAAGTTAAATGAAGTCCATTGAAGGGATTAGAGCAGTGTGATATGATCAAAAGCTAGAGTTGAACAGTGTTACATTGTGATATATTGGGACAAGGCTTTAAGGTAGAAAGAGCAGAGAAAGGAAAATGAGTTAAGAGTAGGGCGACCATAACTTCTGTTTGCCCAAAACAATCCTGGGCAACATATCTCAGTACAACTATTAATGTCCCTCCCCTTGGAGTCTTTAAAGTATCTCAATTCAGATGATAAATTATATTATCACCCTAATTAAGAGTCCATAATATTGCGAAATCCAGATGAGACACGAGGATAGTATGAGACAGGTTCACAGCAATGAAGGAGAAGTGATCTGATTCAAAATATATTTTGAACGTGGAGACCACAGGATTTCCTGATATTTTCAATGTGGATCATGAAAGAAAGAGAGGAGCTAAGGACCATTCTTCAAGATTTTGAGGAGGGAGCAATTGGAAGGACAGAGTTGCATTAAATAAAAGAGAGCAGGCTTTCCATGAGAAGACCAGAAGACCCATTTGGGATATGTTAATTTGGGGCTATGAGATATCCAGGAAACATATCTATGAAGCAGTTGGGACTATGTCTGGAGTTCAGGAAAGAGGTTTGGGGTGGAGATATAAATGTGGGAATCAATAGCATACATACAGAATTAAAAGCCATGAGATTCAAAAGAATCATCAAAATATGACTTTGGAAATAGGAGAGGTACAAGAATGAAGTCCTGAAGAGCCCCAGTGGCAGAAAAAGAGGATTCAGCAAAGGAGATTGAGAAGTAGCCAGTGAAGGAGGAGGAAAATAGGCATTTCTTCATCTTTACAATGAATTTGTTAGACTACACAGTGATTTATTATGTATTATTTATTATTTGTTTTATTTTACTTTTAGCCATGACCAAGAGAACATCAGGGACAGATATGTATATATATATATCTATATATACTGCAAGGAGCAGAAGAGGGGCAAATTCTTATCTCCGCATCCACTCTGACCAGAGTTGGTCTGTTTTCTTACTCCAAATAATTGGCTGCTGCCTAAGATCTAATTTATTAAAAAAGGTGGCAAGGGGAAAGAGGAGGTAGATTCCCACTACAGAAGGAAGGAAAGAAGGAAGAAAGAAAGGAAAAAAGAGAGAGGGAGGGAAGAAGGGAGAAAGAGAGGAAGAGAGGAAGGAAAGAAGGAAGGAAGGAAGGAAGGAAGGAAGGAAGGAAGGAAGGAAGGAAGGAAGGAAGGGAGGAGGGAGGAAAGGAGGAAAAAAGAGAGGGAGGGAAGAAGGGAGAAAGAGAGGAAAGAAGGATGGAAGGAAGGAAGGGAGGAGGGAAAGAAAAATGATGGGTGGGAGGGAGAGAGAGAAGGAAGGGAGAGGAGGGAGAGAGGGGCAGAGAGAAGGAGGGAGGAAGGAAAGAAAAGAAAAAAACCCATTACCCTGGATAATCTTTAAGGCTTATAGTCCATTCTGGCTCTGAAATTTGTTTGATTCTAACCCACACTAACAAGAAAATAATTTTCTAATGTCTAAAGCTATTTACCATAGTGACCTGATAGGGTCAAGGTGGAGATGGGGCATTTGAATCATTTCTCTTACCTGAGATTGCCCATTGTTATAGAAAATGAGTCATATGAAAATAGCAAGAGAAAAGTAACAATTGGACTCGAGGAGTGGGAAGTCAGTTGAGTTTTAAATATGAACCCAGGAAATGTTTTATTAAATGGCTAAGGCACTTACCGGCTTAGAGCAGAGAATAAGCCTGCTCTAAATCCCACTAACCTCATGAGTATTCCATTTACCTAAGAAAGCCACAGAAGCACATTCCGAGAAAGTTTCTTGCTGTACTATACTGACTGGGCAAAAGAAACAAAAGCTTCTACTCGCAAGTAGTATTAATGGCAATAAATAATCATTACTGTTCATCAAGCATTAAACATGTGCCAGGAGCTGTGTTAAACTCTTAATGAGTCTTTATTCACTCAGCACCACCCCCTTCTCCCTCCACTCCCCTCCCTCTCCAACCCCCACCCCTGGCCAAAACACAAGGAAGGTGCTCTCAGATACTCAGTATTTGTTGAAGGAATCTCATGACTGAGAGCAACAAGAATGAACTCGCCCAAGGTTACCCAGCTGGGTAGGTAATGGATCTGGGACCTGATTCTGGGCTCTTTGATTCCATGGTCAATATTATTAATCATGATACTTTGATTAATTCACTGGATCTTAATAGTGGATGAAGTGGATGTTGTGGTTGTGTCCCACCCAACTCCCTGCTCATTCCCTCAGCTGCCATGAGCATAGGCTACAGATGGCTCACAGCTGAGCTTTTCCTTGGACAAAGTCTCCTTGGACAGTCTCTCTGCCAAAGGGATCTTCCCCACCAAAGGTTACTGCTCCGCCCTAGGGAAGCATGTAACCAGTAACTGGTGGATGCAAGGACACAGAGGCCCAGCCCCTTGCCTCAGTTCAGGACCCCTGCTCCAGAGTTCCCAAATCAACTTCTCACTCTGCCCAATTCCTGCATTCCTCATTTCCTCCTGAGACCACCATGTCATAAGCAGCAAATGTGTAATGATTTCTAAAACAGTGTGAGGTTTCTTCTTTTGAGTATTGCCTGTTCATAGCATTTGTGCATTTTCTACAGATTCATCTTATTTTAAAATTCAGAAGAGTTCTTTTACATGTTCTGGGTACCAATTTTGTGTACTAGTGATGCATATAGTCTTCCTGTCTGTGTCTTGCCTCTTAATTCTATGGTATCTTTCTTCTTGCACTGTAAATTGTATGGCTCTTTTGCAGATCTTTTATGTTTGTACTGCATGTGCCTTATCTAGAAAACCTCCTCCATGGGAAATGGGAAATTAGAGAAATGAAAATTAATATGAAAATGAGATCCAATTTCACACTGACCCTATTCACAAAATTTTATAACTCTGATGATCACGGGTGCAGGTGGAGAAGCAGGAACCCTCCTATCCTGCCAATAGGAACATAAATGGGTACCATGTGCAGAGCTCTTTAGCAAGCTAAAGATGGTCACACCAGTAACCCTGAAATTCCACTTTTAAACCCTCAAGAAACCGCTGCACTTAGATATAAGGAGGCATGTACTTACTGTTTGTAAAGAGCAAAGGATTGGAAACAACATAAATGTCCATCAAAGAGAAATGGATAAATAAATCTGAAGTATTCATACAGTGAAATAACCTACAGTCATTAAATGCAATAAACATTTATAAGGCTGCCAAACAATATGTAGAACAAAGTCATTGCTCAATTACTTATAACTTTTTAAGTTTATAAACCTGAAAAGTAATAGGATATATTTGGGGATACATAAGTATGTCATAGAAATATATATATGGTAATAATAAACACTGACTTCACAGTAATGGTGGTCTCTGGGAGCAAAAGGAGGATGGAATTGGGGTACCCTGAAGACTTTACAATATTGGTGAAATTATACTTCTTAAATTTGAAAAGAGTCTGAAACAAATACAGCATGATCTTAGGATTTGATAAAGCCAAATCATATTATTCCCAATTCTTGTCTGTCCTGAAGTATTATACAATAAAAAATACATTTAAAAAAGAAAAAGGAAAACATATTCACTACAGCTGAGAATACAAGATCAGTTTCTGGGTATTATTTTAGATCTTAATTGATCACAACGGTTTGATAAGAAATATAAAGTATATATGTCATGGAAACATAAGAGAATTAAAAAACTGGCTAAGAAGGTTTTGTTAAATTTGGTCAGGAAATGAGACTCTTTTGAGCAAGGGAGTGATATGAGTGTTTCTGCTTTCCTCTGGGAACACAAGCCTGGCCAGTGATATAGGGAGTTAAAGCAGAACAGGAGAAGGCAAAGTCCAAGAGGTCCTTTGGGTGAGCAGGTGAAGAGCCATGAACCACAACCCCCACCCACCTGGGAAGCAGCAGCAGTGAGGAGTGAGGTGAGCTAGATAGAGGTTCAGCACAATAGTACTCCACTTCACATCCATTCGTTTTGAATCTATTATGTGTGGGCAGTAGAGGAGAGCAAGAAGTCAGAATTGGTTCTGAATACAGTTGCCTGGATAATTATGGGGGCGGTTTGATTAGCCAGAGCAGAGGTCTCAAAATATAAGCTGGTCATAGGAGATTCTGATTTTCCTTCTTGTTTTAAACATGCTGCAGTCAAGGTGCTGATGGGACCTCCAGGGAGAGAAGACAAGAAGGCAGTTGAAGGTGGGAGTCTGGAGTTTGGTGAAGAGAGGTTAGAAGGATGGTTTGGGAAGCCAGCTGCAGAGAGGGGAGAAGTGATGATGTGAGAATGCCATTAAAAGCTTAAAAGAAGGTGAGAGGAGAGGAAAGAACTGTAAGGAGCACCAGGCAGGCTTTCAATCTCCTACTTCCCTCTGGTCCTGCACAACAGGCCTGCCCTTAACAGCTCCTGACCAGGACAGGAAAATAAATGGAGGCCTCTAGTACTGGCCTACCACCTCTCTTCTCATCACTAGCTCCATCCTACATTGTAAGGGTCTGGAGTACATATGTCTCGATGTCCCACGCCTCGTGTCCAAACTCCATCCTCCCAACACACATATATACCAGCCACCCCACAGGAGAATGAATGAGGTACAAAGCCTTCATGGACCCTGGAAGACATATTGGATCATTGGGCAGGATTTCTCCTGTTCTGAGTACCCAGGTTATGGAGGAGTTGGTTGTGAGCTCTGGATAGATATTCCTTAGCTCCCCAAAATCTCTTGCCCCATTGGTTAGATGCAAAGCAGAAAAGGGTCTTAACAACATCCTCTAAAGTAGGGGGTCTAGAACAGGGACCCAGACGTCCACCTGCAAGGATAGTACTGCTCCATGGCCAATGCATTTATTGATGGTTCCTAAGTAATAGCTACCATTTTCAAGCTTTCCATTGTCACTTGGAAAGTCTGAAACAAATACAGGGTCACCAGGAACATGGGATAGAGCTCGGGTGAACAAGGAGAAAAAGGGTAGAGATTCCAGGGCACCAGTGACTCATTAACTCTCTATGCTTTTCTATCAGCAAAAGAGAATGAGTATCTGTTGATCATTCACTCAATAACAATCTAGACTTGCAAGGCAAAGAGCGTCATCTCCTCCTGGGGCCAGCACTAGACCCAGAGCCAGTGCCCTCTAGGTGCCTCATGTTCCACAGGAAGCCCCAACCCATCCTAGTTCAGCAACTTCCTGAACCTCAAAAACACAAGCCCACAAAACACAAGCCGGAGGTCTCAGCACTGGCCAGGCTAGTGTGAGCAACCAGAGCATTCTGCAAATTAAAAACCTGAGATAAGTTAATAATAATATAGTTCTTATTATTAGCTGAATACTGTTTAGATTTTACCAAGAAAAATTACACCTCAACGAAAAACAGAAAAGCCCCTTCAATCCCATCATGTATCTTCCTAAAAACATACCCATGCGATCCTCAAAAATATATGTAGGAAGATAAAGTGAAAATTCACTAACTTCTTTCCAAGAATTATGTGGCGCTCATGATACTACAATCCAATTTTTCTGTGCTGATGAAATGGAATCCTTTCCCCTATCATCCTTCCAGTCTGTACTGCAATAGGAAGATACAATATTGTACATTTTGAAGCTATGAGAAATGTTTTGGCAAAGACTCCTTGATACAGATTATCCCACAACATAAATCAGGGTTGATTAAGCACACAAGAAACGGAGAAGGCAATAGAAGTAATTTTACAATTTGCTATACACAGTAGTAAGAAAAACAGGAAGTAGGTGTTTATTAGCAGTTCCAAATATACCAGCCAAAATACAACTCCCCATGGAGTCAGAGTTATTCAAAATATAGCAAAGAACAGAATTCCTAAGATTATAAAAGGGTAATTAATCACAAGCCGTGTTCACAGACCAGTGATTTGGAAACTACCTTCTTATTGAAGATCTGGATCAAGAACAAACTTCAAAGCAAAATTAATTGATCTCAGATTCACTGCATCTGGTCAATAAACCCTCCCCCAAACTGTCATTTTAAGCCTACTCAAAAGTCTATCTTTTTTATTTAACAATTCTATATTCTGTGCATTAAATAGTCATTTTTCACTTAACTTGGTTAGAATATCATTGCCTCCCCACATAAGCCATTTGTGCAGAGAACACCACCTCTTACTGACACTCTGAAAATTGCATTCAGAGCTCAGACATGTTTTTCAGGCTTTTTTCACAGGAACACGGGTTCACCCGGAAGCCAGATTCACAAACCAAAAGGGTCCACTTGCTTGGACCTTTAACATGGCCTTGTGGTTTTCAAAATTTTATTTTATTTTTAAAAGACTTTATTTATTTATTTGACAGAGACAAACACAGCTAGAGAGGGAAAACAAGCAAGGGGAGAGGGAAAGGGAGAATCAGGCTTCCTGTTGGGCAGGAAGCCCAATGCAGGGCTTGAACCCAGGACTCTAGGATCATGACCTGAGCCGAAGGCAGATGCTTAACGACTGAGCCACCCAGGTGCCACTCAGAATTTTATGTTTGAGTGAGTGAACTTTTAAAATATATTCCCCAGCCATTTCTGAACTCAAAGGACCTGAAATATGCATTTTTGAATCAGTGCCACTAAAATTACAGATCCTTTGTCCTACCTATAATTTTAGTAATAACGATTCAAAAATGCATATTTAAAGTCTATAAAACAAAAATATACTTTAACTTTTGCAAGAGTAATATAAGAGGTTTAAATGTAAATTCTGATCTGATTTGGGAAACTAGATAATCAAAAGTCTTAGGAATTTGTAGCAATAATGATTACTTTTAAGACTGATCATGGACAAATCTCTTAACTCTTCTGTGATCAGTTTCTCTCCTATAAACTAAAGAAGTTCGAAGCTTGGTTCGGCTACTTCAAAAACTCCTTTGGATGAATGTTAATGACTTAAATAGTTGTGAGGTACCCTTAGGTCCTCTGATGGAAGCCAGCCACTTTGAAAGTGCAAAGAATCAATGGATTAAAATGATTTTGTATTCATCGTGGAAATAGAAGAAGTTAAGTAAGGGATCCTTTGTGTATATTAAATTGGAAGGGTCTACACACATCTTAGTCTATGTGCTCTTATAAGTTTATAGACTTACCGAGGAGGAAACGGAGAAGAGTTCTATGAAAACAGCTCTACTGAATGAGAAATTAGCAATAAGCTAATTAGAGACAAATTAACTGTTGTGCTATCTGAAGGAGACCACCATGCTTCCCTGATTTTTAAAGTCCAATCTCATAGAAAGCCAGGCTACCAGCCTCTTATCACTTGGGCTTCACTGCTCTTGCGTTGGCCAGTCATTATCAGAATGAGAGAGAGAAAAAAGATAAGGTGCAAGAGATGAAAGGAAAGAGAGGGAGAAATGGAGAGAAGGAGCTAAGAACATGTTGGCATGTTCCTCCCTCCTTAGCTCAGATGGCCAACAGGCAACATGTCAGCTTCCCATGTGATTAGGTTGTGGACAATGAAATATTACAGGAGTAAAAATGGCTACTCCTGGGCCTGGCTATAAAAAGAGGCCAATCAATTCTCTCTTTGCTTATCCTTGAGAAGGCTCAAGGCAACTGCAAGGGAGAGCAGAGGCCCTGAAGGGAAGGAGCTGGATCCCAGAATTCACGCTGGGAGAGAGTCCTACAAAAACCACCCTCTGAGAAGCCAGTAGACTTTGCCGATGCAAAAAAAAAAAAAAAAAAAAAAATTTCATTGTGGTAAGCCATTGAGGTTGGGGGCTTTATTTGTTACAGCATCAGGCAGCCTACCATATCTAATACAGACTAGTAAAAACTAATTCATTAAAATCAGTTCTCTTTGGCCAGAGTTCTAGGTTCTGAGGCATGTGGACAAATTGGTGGGTGAGGGGGGAGGGCTTTCTTGTTCCCTCCCTTTTTATCTGGCAGGCCAAGCTTCCTGCTGACCAGCTTCGCCAGAGCTAAAGCCTCCTCCTAGAATTTCTGAAATAAAGAAGGTCACAGATGTTCTCTGCAAGTCACACCCTGGAAATGCACTTTGTGCTGACTGGGGTTAAAAAAAAAAAAAAAAGTCCATTTTTTCTTATTCCTAGAATGATATCAGGTATCAGGCCTCAGTTCTCTATTCCTCCCCAAAACATATCATTAAATATATTTGGGTCAAGTACTGGTGTTTGTTGTGATCATTCTCAGAGCTTGGCCTAAGCTGGTACCTCCATCGATCACCAAGTAGAAAGACCCACACAAAAGTATTTAAATTCACTGCATTAATTCAGTTAAAACAAGCACAAGCAGTTGCCTTGAGGAGAGTTTTGGTATTCTGGAGCTAATGAAAGGACTACCAATACCTGCTCTGAGAAGCAGCAGAGGCCAAAGAGAGTCCCTAAGGAGTTTGCCTAGAACCTCATGGTCTCTAGCACATTCTCTAAGTGATATAAACCAAAAGAGTTCATGAATATGGAATCAAAACAACCTTTTTCAAAGTTATTGCCTTCATAGAGTTGTTTCACCCAACAGAATCCTCTTTGTTTTCATCTCTACTATAGCCATAAATTAGCAGACCTGGGTTGCATCTGGACTGCAGATATGTTTGGTCCTCACTGTGTTTAAAAATAGTCAGAACAACATATTTTAGATGAGGGTTTAAAAAAAAAATGAAATTTCACACAGAAGCTAGCAGTGCTTATAGATGCATCTGGAAGAAGCAGGGCATAGGTAGGAAAAGACATTCTGCCATCATATGTGGCCCCTACCCTCCCATCTGCTGGGCATAGGCCCGGGAAAGGGAGGAAAGCAGGAGGACCCTCACCACAGGCTCTAGGTGACTAAGATAAGTAGGCTTATCATCACCAGTAGAGGAATCTTATCAAGACAAGTGGTACTGTGGGCGCCAGGGTGGCTCAGCTGGTTAAGCCACTGCCTTCTGCATAGGTCATGATCCTGGAGTCCTGGGATCAAGTCCCGCATCAGGCTCCCAGCTCCATGGGGAATCTGTTTCTCCCTCTGACCTGCTCTCTCTCACTCCCTCTCTCTCAAAGTCTTTTTTTAAAAATAAAAAAATAAATAAAAAATAAAAAAGGCAAGTGGTACTGAACATGTGGCCCGAACTTGGCCTTGCAAGATGAATGGGAGCCCCTTCTCTACTTTCTCTGGGGCTGCCACAAGTCCCCGGTACCTCAGCAGGTGTTTGTGTCAGGGAGAAACTCCCAGAAGAACAGCAGACTAACCCAAGGCTTGGCTCTCTTCCTGGCCCCCACTCTGTAGTGTCCACGGAACTAATAACATGTGATAAGGTTTCTAAGGTGGCAAGGTAGATTCATGGATCTGGGCTGGCCTTTCTGCTACCGATGAACACAGGATTTCTTTTTGGTTTGTTACTAGTTTTTGTCTTATGCTTTATTTTCTTGGGTTTTCTTCTCTTCCTCCTTCTCTTTCTTTTCTACTCCTCATTGTTATTGTTGAGTGATCTTCAGCTTCTGAATATAGTATTTCATTCAGAGTGTGAGTAAAATATCCATCCATCGATAACTGTTTTCAATGCTAAACAAAGGCACTGCAGGGAAGGCAGAGATCAAGCCTGTCTGGCCCCGGCCTGACCCATAACAGGTGCTAAATAAATACCTGCTACAGAGATCACTGAACAACATGAAGACTGAGTGACATGCTATCTTGAGAAAGGTATACTTTTCATCAGTACTGGGAAGGAACAAGAGCACTTCCCTTTCTCACTGTAAATTCTAAAATATATGAACTTGAAGATGTCACCAATCCTAGGATATGTTCATGAGGCTCAAAATGTATGGTCTCTGTTTTCCCCTACCATTACCAAAATGTCAGTGTACCCTCACGGAGACTCTGCTGCCGTGTCTGAGCTTCAGCACTTACCACGAGACAGAAATCACCTTATGCCAGTGAGGACAAGCCTCCACTCCCACAACAACCTGGAAGTTGTGCCAGTGAGGACAAGCCTCCACTCCCACAAAACCAAAATCCTTTTCTTGCTAATTTCATCCAAGGGTGGGGGGAGGGGTGGGATTTGCTGGAGACTGGCTTTGTGTCAGAGCACAACTTATTCCTTTGGAGGAAATCAAACAAAGTCCTCTTCCTGCTCTCTCACCTCAAATCGTGTTTCTATTGGTTTGTACCTCCAGGGAAGGGTTAGACTTTGTGGCCTTTATTTCAGTGATTTACATAATGCCAGGCTAGAGGCAGGGAGATGAACTCACTTGACCTCTGGCGTTACTGCTTTGGTTCAATTGTTGTCTGCAAGGGGTTGGGGGCTGGGTGTAACATCGTATTAACAAAAACAATGGCCATTTGGTTTATATAGAGTCGTTCTTCCTGTAATTTCAAAGCAAAGTTTAGGCCTAATACACATGACATCAAAAAGGAACAGGCCAAAGTTGTGGCCACTCAGCCTGCGGGGTCCCTCATCCGTTCTGCGAGCTTGCCCCAGGCACCCACGGCCTGGGGATGTGGAGGTGCTTAGGATAGTCCCAGTCTCAGAGCTTACTGTGCTGTGTTCTTTCTGCTGATACCAACTTCCCTGATGTTGGGGCTTTTCCCCAGACAAATATTATAAGTTGGGTACACATGCGACAGCCATCGACATTCTTCAATCAAACATTTCCGGTTTCCTCTTCAACAAGGTTTGTCAGAAAGGTCTGGGTCTCAATCCAGTGAAGTCATGGTGTTCTGGTCTTCTTTTACTTTTTCTTTCTAGCTACTTTCCAAACAAGAAAAAAATAAATGAAGGAATCTTCCAGGAGCAAATAGTTGATCAGTCAATAGTACTTACCGGGGATGAGCACTGTTCGCTGAGAGAGATGTTAAATATTTACAATGCCCTTTCCATCACAGGGCACCCAGCCAGGAACTGGAAGATTCATGATTGGTAACACTGAAGCCCACTCTGAGTGGGACCTTCCGGAACTGCCGGGTGCCCAGCGCAATTACCTCACTTCCTTAGAATGTCTGCTCATTTTCTTTTCCCAGCATCCTTTGTATGGGAGTGCCTTCCAGCCAAGTCAATTAAAAAAAAAAAAAAAAAAAAAAAACCACCCTGCTCATTTCCCATCTTTGAATGAATCCTGAGAACCATCCAATGCTAATGTCAAACACAGCAGAGCAGCAAATGTTTCAAGAGGGCAGATCGGGAAACGAGGAAGTAAGGGTTATCCATTAAGAGTGGATTCAGAAGTGGGAGGGACGAGGCTACTTGAGATGAAGCTCATTTACACGAACCAAAACAAAAATCTGCTAAATGCATCTGGGAAGAAAATAAGATGCAAACAGCAGAGAAGGACACACAGAACAGCAAAGGGGCCCATTGGGGAGGAGGGTTTTTGCCATTTCTATTTGCTGAAAGGGATATAAAGATGTAAAAATGTGTAACTCAGAGACCCCAAGAATTTGTTACCTTTAAGTTCAAGGGATCATTCAACCAATTTTGCAGAGATTGTCTAAGGATTTTTGCCTGTATCCACAAGGAACAAAAATTTTAATCCTACCATGTGAACAAATTATATATTTGTTCAGTCTTTTCCCCCATGTGTGACACAACCTCTCCTACTCCCAATCCTCGATCCCACCCGTCCCCTCCATGTTTCTGTTTCTTTGGAACTCTACACCCAAAATGTTAAGGGTCTCATCTTAAATCTCAGATAAGAGCCTCCCCTCTGGTCTATAAGTGGTCAGAGAGAGTAATCATTTGGGAGACCGTAACCATTTTTAGTGCTTTTCCAAGTTTTTAGCCTATTATATTTGGAGAATAGACAAAAGAAACCCATTCCCAATAGTTTATGATATCCAAATTTTTTCTTCACTCCTAAAAATTTCTTTTTAAGCTGTTTTACTCAAAGATGAGTACTAAGAGTCACAAAATCCCATTACTTCCTTAAATACAAAAAGTCTTTTTTCAATCCCCAACCTTCATTATGATATAACTTATATAAAAGGCAGGCAAGTCAAAGACATTCCAGAGGGAAAGTTAGCCCTGCACTTTTAATTATCTTACGGTATTTCCTTTTTTCCTTAAAAGGCTTAAATAAACTCACCAATGTTTAATATTTCTAGTCCTTCCCAAAATTATTGCTACAGCTTTTTTAAATTGGGTAACACAATTTCTGTTCCCAGTTAACTAATGTTCTTCTCTGTGTCATCCAAATTCAACAAGGAATAAATAGTGTTGCTCTGAACAAAACCTTTTACAAAGGATTGAATTTCATCCAAAAGCATGTAATTCTGAATGGCCAAAAGCAGTTTCTAATCTTTATATATAGGAACTTACAAGGCAAGGAATTCAAAGACATAGGATTAAGTAAAAAAAAAATGCGAATGAAGAACGAGGAGCCCCTGCTCAGCTGACACAGAAAAACGCCTTAACGTTCTTCAGAGTGGATCATTGCTGCGGGTGGGAAAATTGGGGGGCTATGCCTAATAAGCCTTGTAGGTCTTTATTTACTGAAACGCTACACTGGATGGTTATTTCTTTTTAAATACTAATAACCTAGACAGCCTGGTCTCATTCAGCAGGAGGGTCAACATAGAGTCATCTGATTAGTGTCAAAAATGACTGCCTCTCTTTAGTAAAGGAATTTCCTAAAGGAAACATAATTCACAATGACAAATGTCGGCATTTTTAGAATTACAAACATCACCTACAGCCTGAATTCAAGTTATGAACCCACCGGACAAAGTTCAGTGTTTGCTTAGTAGCTAAGTAGATGAATCCGAATTTTTAAAAATTTAGGCATTGTGTGTAAATATATCAATAAGGAGCAGCATAATAAAAAGACTCTGACCCTTGAAAAGGAAGACTGACAGAACAGTCATAATAAGAAAACTGTTACCTTACCGCAACTCGCAGTTTTGTGTTGTCTACCATTATACATCTGAACTAGCTCCTTCAGCTAAAATTCTCAAATGTAATGAAAAGTGTTAGGGGAAATGTCTGATGACAGCAAATAAAATTTTCCCATCCTAATCACTCATTTACTAAGCATGGGAAATCAGTTTCTTGGCTGCTCTTATTTTGAGGGAAGTAACATGGCAGCGTTCATCTCAAAATGATAGATTTGCCGTTAATACAGTCTTATGGCTGAATGGTTGCTCCCTAACATTTTCTGTCTAAATAACGATACAAAAACCGAGAGAATTTCCTTTAAATAACATTATATGTTTATAATTAATGTATTAGGAGATCTTCTCGGAGGAAGAAACCTTTGGAAGTTCTCCTCAAGCATCTTCAGAGGTATCCGAGGTCAAAGCGTTGTTTACGACACCCTTCATTTTAGAGGTACATTGTACATTCATATCTACAATGTATAGGGTAGGGTATCTATTACTCTAAATAAATTCTTCTGATATATGATTATTGAGTACATTTCCTGAAACTGTGAATGCAATGAGCAATATGGTTCAGAAAATTGTATGCTCCTTTTTTTCCCTTAAAGTCAAAAAAATCTAAAATAGGAAACAGGAAATGTTATTTGTAAACAAAATACTTATAACTTCTATTTTTGCTATATATTTGGCATTTCTAATTATTATTTAGGCTAGAAAACACCTATGTAGGGTATATTTTGTGTTGAGTACATTAATCATGTTTGTACTCACTACAGAGCTTCAAAACTATTTTAATTTAATTTCTGAACCAGAAAGGAATTTGGAATCTGCAAGGTGGCTCTAAATTTTTATGTCTGCAGCAATGCAAAGGAGAAACTTTTAATTCTTCAAACTCAAGAAACTATTGTAAATGAAATGAAGAAACAGATACATACTGTACATCAAACTTGTTCTCACAGGTGTGCTTTCTTAACGTTAAAATACCCGTGTGAATTTTTAGTTTCCCATAATGTAATGGGAGACAATAAATTCTGAAGTTACCCCATTTGCCTTCAGAAGAAGTAACCTCTTGTCTATTTAGATTTTCTGAGTATACCCATGTCCTTCTGTGTGTCATACCAAAGCAAAGGTTTGTGTTGCAAGCCAGAGCTTACTGCAAGATCAAAGCTCTGGGCCACTCACAATAAAATAGGAGGGTAAAGCCCAAAGAATCAAAGAAACAAAGGAAACGTTTAGGAGATAAGGATCAGTCTCAGATATGACATTTCATCCAGATCAGATCCTGTGCAGAAGTTCAATTCAAAGTTCATAAGACAAAAATACAAAGCAATAAGCTTTAAGACTAGGTTGATTTTCTTCATCTACATGCCACTAGTTTTCTTACTATTCTTTAGAATCAGAGAATGTCCTTTGCTGGATAATTGAACTCATCTAATCTTTAAAAATTCTATGGACATTTAAGGTTGTGTGTGGATAGGCAAGGTTATCCTTTCACTGGAGAGCCTCCAACCTAAACTTTATATACAGGTATGATATAGCATTCCTATGAAAGGTAAAAAGCAAGAATTTAATTAAAATACCATTTGCTGGAACTAAATTACTGGATTAATACCAACGGGAGTCTTTGCAAAATGTTAAATGGTATTTTTCAAGATAAATATGAAAAATGACATATAAGTATTTAAATAAAATTCAAATTTACCTGGGAAATAAAATACAGATAAATACGCTTTGGAGAGGAATTACAAATACTGTATTATGTAAATTAATTAAATGTCTTACTGAATGTGTTACTCAAAGTCAATTCCAAAGCCCATGTCAATTCTCTTAAAGAAGCACAATATGTTTTCAGAACATAGACTTTGGATTATTTCAGTGTATGTACAAATATTAAAATATTCTAAGCCACATGTAAAAGTAGAAATAAAGTCATTTCACAAAATTCGGGAAGATTTTTCTAGTTATTTCATCTTTTCTCAAGATTTAATGGAGCTTTATGAAATGATTACCTCAGTTATCATCTTATATAATTAAACCAATTTTCAAAGTCCAAAATATTCACAAGATGCATTTAGATTATTTTGAATATATTTAAATGATGTTAAGTTTCATAATTAACAGTAACATTTATAAACATTCAAATGCAATTGTCTAGTGAAATGTACAATGTCTGACAATTACAGGTATGTGAAGTGTCTTAATATCTAGTATTCATACAGGATTTCCATTGATGTTTAAAAAAAAAAAAGAAATCAAGGGGCACCTGGGGGGCTCAGTCGTTAAGCATCTGCTTTCAGCTCAAGTCATGATCCCGGGGTTCCAGGATCAAGCCCCACATCAGGCTCCCTGCTGGATGGGAAGACTGCTTCTCCCTCTCTCACTTCTGCTTCTGTTCCCTCTCTAGCTGTGTTTCTCTCAAATAAATTAATTAAATCCTAAAAAAAAAAAAATTAGGGGCACCTGGGTGGCTCAGTTGGTTAAGCGACTGCCTTCGGCTCAGGTCATGATCCTGGAGTCTG
Source organism: Spilogale gracilis (assembly GCA_004023965.1). NCBI lineage: Eukaryota > Metazoa > Chordata > Mammalia > Carnivora > Mephitidae > Spilogale > Spilogale gracilis. Next base: position 54,343 of record PITA01007111.1, read on the forward strand.
AGGATCGAACCCCACATCGGGCTTCCTGCTCAGCGAGAAGCCTACTCCTCCCTCTCTCAGTCCCTCCGCTTGTGTTCCCTCTCTAGCTGTGTTTATCTCTGTCAAATAAATAAATAAAATCTTTAAAAAAAAATCAAGGAGTTGTCACCTAAAATCAATATATACTGGTCCCAAAGCCATAGGCATTAAACTGTATTTCAGCTTAGAAGCTGGATAGTTTTGGCCTTAGAAATTCTGATATGCATTTTACAAATTCCTCTTTGTTAGCTACAATGTTTTATCAGTTTCAAAGTGAAAACTTTTCTGTAAAAAGTGTACCAACTGTGGTAATGATGACAGCTATCGCTTCCTGAGCATGAAGGTTGTGCGCTGGTAAATTCAAATCCACAGCACAAACTGAAGGGCAGTGCCTTGAACCCGGGCTGCAGGTAAGGTTCAGTAAGCCCCAGAGAAGTAAGCGCATTTCTGAGAGTTACATGCTGGTCCCTGGCAGAGCCCCAACCTCACTGATTCATTCTCTTTCTCTGTATCTTCACTACTCTAGGAGCATAAAGAATATAGGTGGTCCTCTTAAAATACTCTTATTTCCTCTTGGACTCACAATATTTTTAAAAATAAAAATAAAATATAAAAACAGCTACAGTGGAGACTGGCAGTAAAGATAAGGGCCTGTGTTCAAATTTATGTCCAAAACATTTAGTGTAACTATTTGCAAGGCTATTTTATATGTAATTAGAAGGTTAACTAAACTCTCAGGAAGCCCATAACTGTATTAAGATAACCCCTTACAGAGTCTCACCAAGTAAAACATGCACACACAGAAAGCTGCCAAAAAAAAAAAAAATACAAAAACCAAACAGAGTTCAAACACTTCATTTGATTAGAAGTTTTCTTAACTAACTGGAATGTTTCCTTCAATTTTCTCTTTGGATTCTGAAGCTATATTATGAAATTGCTTTTCAATTCCCCATACGGTGATTATTTAATCATGCCTTTACCAGCTGTGAACATAGCTTCTCTCCTGATAACGGTTTATTTTTAAAGGAAATTGTCTTTGAAGAAAATATTTTGATATTATGCAGCAAAATAAGAGTTCATTGGAAGAAATCAAAAGGGGGGGGAGCCAAAACAAAGATCATAAAAAAGAAAGAGTTCTAGTTGTTCCGTGGGGGGAAAAAAGGGGATAGTGGCTACAGAAAGATAAAACAAAATCAGCCACTCACATGGGAGGAAGTAATTGGCTTGTTCCACATAAACAAAAATGACTGGCAGCCCCTTTCTTTCCATGTTCCACCGGGTGTTTTGATATCCTCTAGACACAGTCAAATATCGAGACTCCCATGTCCTCTCTGTCTTTCAGTAGTTCTCTCTCAGACTCCAAACAGTCTTGAGTCTGTCAGGTTGTGAAAGTAAACTTCACATCTTATGCATTACTCAAAAACCTTCACTTTGAGGTATGTAACTAAGGGAGGGGCCTCACCCTTGGAGGGACACGGACAGGGAGAAGGTCTAGAAGGACCTCCTCCTCAGGCAGCAGACATTGAGAGGGAAAGAAAGAGATTACAATTTACTACTGTTTCTAGGTACAGACTTGCTAGAACCATGAAATGGAGGAACGTAGAGAGAAAAACTCCTTAACCAAGGGGAGGATGAGATCCCAGCATGGAGGAAAGGAATTTTGGCCAACCCTACAAGGCAGGAGGTCAACCTCAGCACTGATGATTGACATTTGGACCAGAGAATGTTTTGGGGTGGAGGTTGCCCGGTGCATGATAGATGTTTAGCAGAACCCCGCCTCTACCAACTAGATCTCATTAGCACCCTCACCCCAACCCCGACTCCCACAATCAGGACAACTGAAACTCCAGAGCATGTCTACAGACATCGTCAAATGTCACATCTGGGGACCAAATCATCCCAGGTAAGAACCACCACTGTAAGAGAAGGGTAATTAAGAGCCAGCTCACATCACTGCCGTAGCCTCCCCACCCCACCCCAGGAGACAGCCTCATTCTCATTAGGCATTTCTGAATAGTTTCTGCTCTGGATGCCAGGGGATTCTGGACTGGGAAAGACTGTATCCTGACCTTTGGAGGAGCTACAATTTAGAAGGAAACATAGACGAATGAGTAAATGCAACAGTCAATGCCAAAAAGGGGAGAAATAATGTAATCGGGGGTGGGGGGGAGGTTGAAAAAATTAAGTACTGAACCCAAATGGATAAGGAGTGCCAATGGGTAGAACAGGGTCCAGGAGGTCCTCTGCTAGCACAGGCAGTAACCCTTTAATTGCTAGATCACTGGGAGGTTCTGGGGGTCCCCAGGTCCTGTGCTAATTACTTAGTAACCTGTCTGGTTTTACCGGAGCACACAGCCTGGAGGTCCTACTGGGCGAGGACAGAAGCAAAAACAAGGTGAAAGCAGAAAGCACGGCTTGGTGACCAGAGAGAGTGCTTTGGACTGCACGGAGTAAGAATCATCATGGGAAGCAGAGAGAACTCTAGGGTCTGACTCGATGGGGGTGAGGGAATGGAGGCCACAGAGATGGGGCTGGAGAGGCAGGCAAAGGAAGAACACCTCCCCTGGGCTTTTTCCTGTGGCTGCTGGGAGACAGCTGAACACTTTAGGGAAAGGACTAACAAGATCATTAAAGCCGGAGATTGGCAAATAGATTAAAGAAGTAAAGATGGTTTGAATAAGAACAGAGAGGGAAGGTCAATATGAAGTTTTAAAGTAAGCACAAGAAAGATATAAAGGTGAAATCAACACGAATAAGTGTTGGGTTTGGTGTAGGAAACAGGGGTCATGACAGAAAAAGAACAAACGTTAATACAGAATTCCGTACACATATACTCACTGTGCTACTTCAGAGAGCTTTGAATTCATAAGTGACAAATTGTGACACCTAGAAAAAATCATCACACCTACATCAAATGTGCTGTAATTATAAACATAGCAGTTCAAAATAGTGACTATCATTGTCAAACTTTTTGGTGGGAGGGGATGAAAATCTTTGGGAACATATCCTAATTTATCCTAAGGAACCTAAGCACCTAGAAGACATAGGGACAATTCCAATTTGAATTTGTATGGAGTAGCCAAGGCCGGATTTTGCTTCATCTCTTCAATTTAACTTATCTCTCTTCAAAAAGAGACAGAGAGAGAAACCTTTTAAAGCCTTCGTTATGGTCAAATTTAACTACAATGCATACATTTTCATCGAAGGAACTGAAGACAAGGAAGTCTCCTTTCATTCACTTGAATAAAATTTTTTTTCCGCTTTTCTTTGCAAGTATCAATAGCTTAAGACAGAAACAGCATATGGGAAACCCAGAAAACCATTTACACTTGGCAGATACGTCCAGCTGAATTACTAACGCCCACCTCAGCAGAGGTTAAACATTAACAGGTGCAAGGAGAGACTTTGTTACAACACTGCTTCCTATGACTTCATCTCACAAAGAGCGAAGGTTCCTGTATATTCTATACCCCCCTACTGTGCACCACCCCAATGCCTTTTCCCTCCCCTATTCATTTCGGCAGCTCTGTCTTCTCCACTCTCTTCCCCATTCCATCCCCCACCCTCACCCCAAGAAAAGAATACTCAGCTCTCCCTCTGTCAGCAAGCCTCACTATACCCTGGAACAGTTTTGGGTTATTTTGCTCCCTGCATAAGGTGGTGACATCATCGCTGTGTATCTTAATCTAGAAGGGGCAGGTGCAGATCCATCCACATCCATCACTCTTGTCTTGCCCTGCACATAATGTTGTCCTCATAGTCAGGCCTCCCAGCCCTGCTCACCATGGCATTCTGGGCAAATGCTACAAATTGGTGGGGGTGGGCCCTTGAGGTGAAACCATGTGGGATCCTGGTTATGAGCCCCGCCCCCCCGTCTGCAGGTACGGTTCTACCGTCACAATTTCTTTTTCTTTTTTAAAAAGATTTTATTTATTTGACAAAGAGAAACACAGCTAGAGAGGGAGTGAGAGAGGGAGAAGCAGGCTTCCCACCGAGCAGAGAGCCCGATGTGGGACTCGATCCCGTGTCTCCGGGATCATGACCTGAGTGGAAGGCAGTCGTTCAACCGACTGAGCCACCCAGGGAACCCTACCTTCACAATTTCTTAAGCAGTAGGGGCTTAAGATCTTCTAGGCAGGTTTTAAAAAACTTTCCTAAAACCCAAGTAGCAACTCCTTACCAAACTAACTCCCAAATACACCTGGCTCCTGCTTTACAGACTTTAATTTGTTCTCTCCTCTCTTCTTCTCTTCCCCCTCTTCCTTCTTCCTTTGGCCTTTCCATCTCCCCCACTACCTCCCTATTTTCCCCTCAGTAACATTGGTGGTGGTCAAAGGTCCAAAAAAGAGACTTCTCAAAGAACCTGACAAATGAAGCATCTATGAGGCAGTGGACATTTTAAGAACCTTCCTGAGGTTCTAAGGTCAATGCTTCATCTCAGAATGACTTTTAAGTTAGTGTGACTGTATCCATTTCAAAGAAATGCCAACAAAGCACTTCTTATAAGTTCTTGCAGCTCCTCTGTACCCTTGGGGTCCTCTTGTGCTACCTGCTGGTGCCATGGTCACAAGGCCACTGGGCTTGCCTCCTGGGCAAAGGCAGGATGTACCAGAAGTGGAAGTGGGAGTAGGAACTCAAATATTTCCACCCAATATCTGGCTGCCAGCCCCTACTCATGTAGGACAATGGAGTCTGCAAGGAAGAGGAAGGAATGAGGAGCAAAGGATGGTAGACAAAGGAGGAGAAAAGGTCAGGAAGGGACGGAGAGAACATGGGTGGGGTAGGAAAAGAAAGAAAGAACATGAGGCGCTGTCCAAACAGTTTCCTAATCCTTACGAAACACCTGAGAAACACATATAATTATTACTGTTGTACCATCCTTTACTCTCTTGAAGGAACATGGGCTAAAAAAGTTTAAGGAACCTGCTTAAGATCTCATAGTGAGCAAGTTAGAAAGCAAGGATTTCAACCGAGGTAGTCTGAATGCAGAGCCTGTCATTCCTCCAAGGAATAAAGAAAGCAGAGATGATAAAATGAGCATCTAGTGAAGTGTGAGCATTTTGGGAGTAGAGAAACAGAGCTAATGTTATTTTTTTAAAGTGAAAGGTATAAGGACTTTGGAGAGCCTCTAACTGGATTACTGTCAGAGGATGGAACCAAAGGCTAATAGAGGCTAAAATATTCCTCTTTAGTAAGAAAAAGAGGGGAAGCCCTCACCTCCCTACCCTAAGTATTGTCTTCATAAATGGAACCTCTACATAGTTGGGCTGGGTGGCAGGTGGGGGGAGGGAGGGGGCATTGAGGGAACAGGAAGAGGGCTGGGACTAGCTCTTTGGGTTGTCCTCCTCAAAGACTTAATTTCAAGTGTAATGGGACTGGGAGCTTTCTCCTCAGCCTCCTGGGTAGGGGTCAGGGGAGGCCCTGGGGCTAACGCGTGGGGGTTCCTGAAGTTGATAGGGGATCAGACAATTACCACCAGTCTGGCTAGCGTGGATTGCTTGTGTCGGAGTGAGCGTGCCAGGGCAGCATTCCGTACAAGCGGTCAGAGCATTCTGCATTCTTGGAAGGGACCATCACTGAACAGGAACGTGGATGTCTTTGTTATGTCTTATCGCCTCATCTGCAGTTGGAGCTTTTCCTTCCTTCTGCAGGTGCTCTCATTTCCTTCATTATTTGTTTATTAGAAACTCTTGTGGCCTTCCAAAGTCATTCTTATGCTAAGGAAGGTCGAATGTGATAACATATTTGTGTTGGCCAAGAGTGAGGACAGAGCAAATACCGAAAGTCACATAATCATGACTATAACTGAAAGTGGTGCTTCTCGGGTAAACAAAAAGCTCCCTGCCCCCCAAGGGGGAGTGGGGTCACCAAAGTTTCGGAAGCATAGGGAGAAGACTGCTGCTACATATCTGGTTGCTTGAATGCTGTGGAAATTGCAGCTAGAACTATTTTTGAGGTTTAATTCAGGGATGCTATGGGTCAGATGGCATTTAAGTCCAAAGAATGCTGGAGAAGATCTAGACTGGACCAAACTTTCCACACGGCAAAGAAGTCCTCCATTCACTGACATCCCTGAAGCCTAGAGGAAAGACACAGCAAAATTGAGTGCTGGGCCAGACAAGAACCTACTTCATTCATGTCTCCAAGCTCTGAAGGAATATAAAAGCAGGCCAACAGAGACACCACACAATTTCTCATGCTAGACACTATTCAAATGACTTTCTTCTTCCTCACATGTCCTGTACACATTACGGTGGTGGCGTAAGCCCACGTTTCTCTGCAATTATAGCGCTCTTACATTGCTAGACTCCAAGAATCTCCGTGTAAACATCAATTTTTATCATTGTTTTACCATGAAATTTTTTAAAAACTGAAATAAATTACTGTCATATGATAATATCTTTCTTAAAATTCTAACCTTTTATCTATTGACTCCAGTACATTAAGAGCCATTCATCTGAGCACCATTTTTTATAACCTGACTTGCTGCCAAATATACTTAAGAGTAAAGGTCACATAAAATATGCATTATAATAAACAAAAGGATGGTAAAGAAAAATAAGGAAAAGGGAAAATAAGGAACAGGACATAAACTGTAATCAGGAAGGTGGCCAATGCACAGAGTACATACCGTGAAGTCCTACACATCTGCTAAGGGTCAGCCACGATTTATTTCAATGCTTTCCAGCTGCCAGCAAGAACAATATGAATGGGGACTCAGCTGAGAGGGTCCAGGCACTAAGAACAAACTGTTTCAGAGAAGCAATGTTCTTTGCAAGAGTAAGATCCCAGAGCACTCTTCCCGGGAAGCCTCAAAGAAGTAGACCTTGTCTCTGGTAACAAGCATTGTCCTGAGCTCATTCATTTATTCATCGAATTCCCGTTAACCCCCACTAAGGGCCAGGCCATGGGTGGGGAGCTGGGACCAGAGAATGGAGCAAACAGAATGGTCCTGCCCCCTCCGCTGTGAAAGTCTCCTGAAAGAGAAAGACATTTACCAAGTCATCATAGAAATTCACATACATGTACAGCCATGGCGAGGGTCACAAGGAAGGGGTGGAAAACCAGAAGAGCATCTAATGAAGAGACTCTGACCTCACAGAGCTCTTTGGGGAAATCTAGCATTGGCTTTCCTGGGCCTGTTGGAGTCACCAATGTCTCACCTCATTATTTTGAGAGAAAAACACAAAGAGTTTGAATTATGCAAGGCTCAAGTTAACTAGTGTTGGCAAAAGGCTTTGAAAATTAAAAAGTACTATGTAAATATAAGGTATTTGGGGTTTTTTTATTTTTAAAATACTTTACTGTAATAGAATGTATATAACATAATATTAGCATGTTTCAAGCAAAAATTTCAAATGACCTTTGTGTGTGTGTGTGTGTGTGTTTTATTTGAGTAGAGTTGACACACAATGTTACATTAGTTTCAGATGTACAACATAATGACTTAATAGGTCTATATGTTATGCTATGCTCAACGTAAATGTAGCTACCATATTCCCTATGATCCGCCTTCTATTCCCACCAGTTAGTCATACCGGAAGCCTGCACCTCCCACTCACCCTTTAAATACAAGGTATTTGAATTAGGAAAAAAAACTGTTCTTTATAGCTTATGAGGAAGTACTTGAATAAATAGAATGTTATATATTCCTGATTAACTATATTAATTATGGTACTTTAATCATTATAATTTGGTGAGTCTACATAAGTAAGATAATTGTATAAATGTTACTGAGCAGGGCAAAGCAACCATAATTCAGCTTTTTAACCACCTTTACTGTGGATTTAGAAGTATGCCAATAATGCTTGCTACGATGTGTTTACAAAATAAATCAGCTTTTAATTTTTAAGTCATAAATGGGTACGTCAGTTTAATCTAGTTCTGTTTTGTCACACTAATAAATCCTTATATTCAAAAATGGTTCATACAACAGCGAAGAGCTCCAGTTTATATAATTTTACCAAAAACATTATTTGAATAAAATTAAAAATGTTTTTTTTCTCTATTCCATCTTCTACTTACTAACAATGACCTATCTTTTCTGAAGTTACAGAGTTAAAGTGCCTGAAATCTGCATAGTGCTTTAACAGTTTTTGGCATCTTTTCAGAGACGCCACTGAATTTATGCTGTTCTGTGAAGTAGGCAAAGCAGAAAAGTGAGGTTCAGAAAGGTTAAGTGTCAAGGTCAAATAGCTGGTAAGTAGCAAAGCCAAGAAGGAGGGGCCACCGGAGCTTTAGGAGAGGGATCCTTCCACTAACCACTCTGCAAAGCACCTACGAAACTACCTGGAAAGATACTATCCACCAGACATACACATTTGCTCCAAGAACAAGAGTAAAAGCCGGAAGCTGGGACAGTCTCCCCTAAGTACAGACTTCACTGACGTCCAGCAGGAAGTACATGGATTAGAGTCCTTTCACAGAACAGCAGGCGTAAGGATTTTGTTTGGCCGCTGACGTGCATTCTGAAGTGCTTCATGCATCATCTCCTTGGCCGCAGGATCTTCACTAACGTCTCATCCAGATCTTTGTCACATGCTGTGAGAAAGTCAGCACCCGGCACACCATCCCCGGCTCATCTTCCCAGGGTAAGGTATGACTTTTACCTCCACATCAGCAAGAATAGCCGCTTGCATTGTTACGTCTTTCCCTTTTTTCTAAAACTCCTTGGACGATCCAAATGTACGTGCGGTTGGGCACAGGCTGGAAAAGAAAAGGAAGAGAGAGACATAGCACAGTGAAATGAGTTGGCATGTATAAATCAATCCCTCTGTTAGAGAAACAGCCTCCAGTCATTTTGTTGGGATTTTTATATTTGCCTACTTTGTTTGTAAACACAACTAGAGAAGAACAAAATCTCAGAGAACCAAAAGTCTTGAATGAACAGCCAAAGAGTTCCAGTCCCTTCTGGTTGCATCTGTCCTTTCCCTCAGCAGGTATTTCAAATCCGCAGGTAGATGGAAGAAAAGCTTTCACACTGACGAGGGGGGGCCAGGTAGGGCCTCACCTGCCCTGCAAAATAAGTGCAGAGATAGCTTTCATTCCTCCGCTATAGAGATGCTCCAAGCCACCAACTTCAGGGCTGGTTTTTGTAGAAATGACAAAACGACCAGGTCTCAAGGGAAGATTTAGGGGTTTGTTTTCATTTCTGTGGATCCTACTTGTCACTGAAGATTTCTTCTTTAATGTTGTAGAAGGCAATAAGCTAGATGGGGAAGAGAATCCTTAGAAACCAAAAACCAGTGAGGCGCCTGGGTGGCTCCATGGGTTATACATCCAATTCTTGATTTCAGCTCAGGTTGTGATCTCAGGTTCCTGACACCAAGACCCAAGTTGGGCTCCCCCAGGGCTGTGGATCGTGCTTGGGGTTTTCTCTCTGCCCCACCCCCTCCTCCTGCTTGTGCTCTCGGATGCTCTCTTTCTCTCTCTCTAAAAAAAAAATTTTTTTAATTGAAAAACAAAAAGCTTTTAAAGAAACGGAAAACAGTGTCTGTCCTTATGGGGGGGCAGAGTCTTGCCCTTTAACTTCTGTCCTGAAATCTCCAAAGGGAGAGTCCAGAGGTCCTCTTGAGAACTAGTCATTCTCAGAGGCCACCCTGCTTCTAGCTCATCCTAAGCAATAGCAATTATAATCACGTGGCATAATCTCCTCCCTCTCCTTAATCTCCATAATCTCCTCCTTTCTATTTTTCTTTTTCTAGGTGCTCCTAAGGCATTGGGGGTTGCTCCTGATAGGATTTATAGAGGAAAAGAGAGTTTCTATAGGGGACCCTTCAGGGAGGGGGGAAGAAAAAGCCTTGTCCTATTTCTTCCCCCCCCCTTTTTTTTTAAGATTTTATTTATTTGACAGAGAGAAACACAGCCAGAGAGGGAACACAAGCAGGGGGAGTGAGAGAGGGAGAAGCAGGCTTCCCGCCGAGCAGGGAGCCTGATGTGGGACTCAATCCTCAGTCTCCAGGATCATGACTGAGCCGAAAGCAGTCGCTTAACCAACTGAGCCACCCAGGCGCCCCTATTTCTTTCCCTTTAACAATGCTTAAGAATGTTGGCTTGAAAATGAATCACAAGCGGGTTTGAATCCCCGTTCTGCTGCTCTCTAGCTGTGTAAATTTGGACAAGTTTCTTAAGCGCTTGGGACTTCTCTGTAACACAGAGTAAGAATCAAAGTAGAGTGGATGGTTGTAGAGAAGAAACTAGACCATCCAAGGGAACGCCCAGCAGTGCTGACCTGAGCACGTGATCGGTTGACGTCATCAGCATCATCATCCTCATCTGTCTGGGCGCAATCTCCACTCGCTCACCTGGTGCTGCTAAGACACAAACGTGGACTCCCGCCCTACCAACTACTGCATCGACTCCTTCCTATAAAGTCACCTTTTCTCAAGCACAGCTCTTGCACTTTTGCAAAAGGTCTGGGAAGTCAGTATTTTCCCTCAAAGAATTTTGAGAGATACATATTCTCTGCCCTCTCTGCTACCAGATTCTAGCTGGAAGCGTGCTTTCGTACAATCCGCGTTAAGAATGATAGGTCAGAATGCATGGTTATATTGGGTTATAGATTATAAGGCACTTCCACATCAGCTGTATCATGCGATTCTTGGAATAATCCTGGGAAGCAGGGAATTCACCTTAGGACGTGCAGAGAGATTTCGTGACTTGCCCAAAGTCACACTGCTGGTAAGTCGCAGAACAGGAACTGAACCCAGGTGACCCCGAACAGAGCTTTTCCATAACAGCCTGAGGGGTCAGAGATGGGCTTCTCAGGTTCTGCACCTGCAGGAGGGCCTGCTGTCTACAAATGCTCAAGTAAACCCCTGGGTCCCTAATGAACCCGTAACAGTCCAGGTGTTGCGGGCCCTGCTTATAAAACAGATCTATTTCTCTTGAGAAAGGGAGTGAGGCATCCCAGCAGAAATGCATTTCACTGTCCCCTCCAACCCAGGCCCCATCCACATGGAATGCCTGGAAGAGCTAAATAAACAGATTTAACTGACTTACATGCTTTCCTTGCCAAACATTATAAAATGAAGTAATGGGTAACCTGCATTAATTCTGCTGGATTCTCAGACTTTCCTTTCTCCCCCTGAGGAATGGAAACTTATTTGAACGAGATGGGAAACCAGCTTTTCCTCGCTCTCTCTCTTTCAAAACTTCTCAAAACACATTACTATGCAACTGGAAGCTATTCAATTCAACTAAGTCATTAAGTTAAATCATCTGCACACATTTTCTCAGAAGGATGAATCTGCGTGGTGGACTGATTTCATAGAACAGTTGCATGTAAACATCTCCAGGGAAAACCAGATGTTGGTGACACACCAGTACCTAGTTAGTCCTACAGAGAGCATGGCACTGGTTCTGGACATCATCTTTCCAGGAATCCTACAACCCGGGGTGGAACTCTATGCTGGAGCCCAGCTGGTGGGCAGTTTTGTTTTTTTATCCCCCCTCCTCAACTAATGCTCTTTACTCACAGCTCTATAGCACCGAGAGCAAAGAAGGCAGGCCAGGCCACCCAGTGTTGCCCAGCGAAGACCTCTGGAAATCCCAGCCCTGAAATTCAACAGAGCCACAAGACCCTCCCAAGGGATGGGAGAATAAAACCCCCGGACCCTCTGTTGTTCCGATACTCGGGGAGGTGGACCCAGAGAACAGAGGGCCCACTGGGAACAAAGGCCCAGTAATTACGGGTCCCCGAAGGCACAGGCCTGGAGAGGCTTCAAAACAAAGGGAAGAAGGGAAGGGAGGAAGATGTGGCTAAAAAGACCCTGGCCAAGAACTCAATAATGAAGTTACTTAATTACTTATTACATGTTTTACTATAGTAAAGACTTTATGTACCTTTGTGTGTTATATGGATCACAATAAACATACAACACAAAGGAGGGCGAACTGTAAGGGCTTAGTCTAATTAGTGAAAAAACATTAAACAGCTGACCCTGTAAATATTCACTTTAAAATCTAAAACTTAAAAAACATGTTACAAATGTCTTCCAGGGTGTGCCAGGCTAGAACAATAGACCACCAATACATCACTCCTTTACCACTGTTTGCAATTGTGGAGGGGAACACAGCCTTTCCAATACAGGATGGCCTCTGTATCTGGAAGCAATAAGCAATGTGTTAAGGTTTAAAGGTACGTTAAGAACTCAGATGCCCTGGGAACCAAAACAGGGTCCCAGAAAATTGAGTGATGTCAAGACTTTTCCGCAGTGGCAATTTGCACCCTTATATTAAAGGCCTGGTAACACCATGTTTTAAAGGCTCGATATCCATTGCGATGCATAAAAAGAAGCCAATAAAGTTAACAAATCTATAGGTCTAGTGCCGTGGATGAAAGAGAAGTAGAAGTCATTAGCTCCACCTTGAAGGGGTTTCCAAGAATACTAAAGCAAACCTAGGAAAATAACTACTGCCTCTGGGTGTAACTCTCTACCCCCAAAACCCAAGTTCACCTCGGTTCCTGGCCCCATGTGAAGACCTCCAAAAGCAAATCGGTGTTATTTCCGCCTTCCTCTCTGTGATTGTAAATAACAATAATAACTTCAGCTCCGTGAGGCAATATGCTTTCTTCCCCATTCTTTTCACTTCTAGTAGAGAATATGATAAATGGAAGAAAGCCCACATATGTTAAAATATAAGTTCCAACCCAGAAAAACAAGATGGGTAAGGAATAAAATAAAACAAACAAATCCTGATAGAGCTGGCAAGCCATGAGATCTAAAGCAGCAAAGGAGACTCTTCCTTATAAGAAACTTACATTTGCAGACATCTTGCAGCGGAAGACTCAGCCTGGTACAGCAACTTTGCTTGGCCACACACAGTATGATTTCAGATCCTTGTCACCTGCCTAAATGCGGAGATTCAAATGAATTAAGCTGCATGGTAAAGGAACGCATTTGCACCTGCAAAATTTAAGGGGGGGCAGCCTGTGTACCCAGAGAAAGGTAGGATTTTAACTCAAGGTCAATGTCTTTGACAACTAAAATAGCAACGACAGTCGCTCACCTTTATTGCAAAGTCCAGAGCCTATAACGAGATTTCAAAGAGAAAAAGAGGAAGCAAGAATAGGAGGAAGAGAAAGAGGAGGAAGAAAATGATTTTTGAATTTGACTTTGTGCCAAGCCTTGTTGTATGCATCTAGCCCCTCTGAAGGCAAATAGTTAAATTTTGTAACTATTCTTCTCTTATTTTATGGATGAGGACACTGAGATTGGAAAATGGAGCTAACTTCCCCATAGTGGCCACACTAGGAAACAACTTCTCCCTTTAAGTGCAGCTCCCTCACTTTCCCTGAGGAATTGTCTGGCTACTTCTTCCACCACCCACGGGTACTGCGACAAATTGCCCTTCTTCCGAAGGTACACAGGCTCTTTGACATGCCTGCTGAGAGCCGTGCCCATGCCTGCCTCCCTCCCTCAGCTGCTCTCCTCTCTTGAAATGCCAGTCATATGATTCCCTCCCTCACCACCCCTCGGGTCCCTGCTCTCCCTGTGCCAGGCACCACAACCCCAAACTAGGCTTTCTCCCAGGGGACCGATATCTTCAGTCCTCCTCTCTCTCTCCATTTCGGTATTGTTGCAAGGCCTTGGCTGAGACACACATAACGAAGGCCAAGACCAGGGGAAGGGGTAGTTGCTAGGAATGCCTGGGCAATACATCAAAGCAGGGTCTGTAAGGCCAAAGAGAAGTCAAGGGCATAGCCAGAGGAGCGCAGAAAACCTCAGAGAGAATTCACAGACACCACTGTTGCCCCACTCTTCCTGAGGGGTCTGCAGAAAACAGCTGGGCAGTTTATTTTTTAAAGGAAGGACGAGAGAGAGAGGGAGGGAAACAAAGAAGAGAAGGAAGGAAGGCAAGGAGGAAGGAAGGGAGGGAGGAAGGGAGGGAGGGAGGAAGGAAAGAAAGAAGGAAGGAAGGAGAAAGATTGTGCAGGTTTCACCTCGGGATACTGGTCACCAGAATTGACGTAAGGCCTAGGATCTGAGCTGCTACTAGTGAAGTCTGAGACCCAGTACAAGTGGACCTAACGTATGGAGTTCCAAAGTCCTCAGACAAATCGGAGATCAAAGCTCGAGGAAATTAGCAAGGAGACAAAGTATCAGAACCATAACAGGCCTGGGATCTTCGAGGACATTGATTTCTTAGTCCACTCCTTCTAAAGGCCCAGGGCCCCGGGGTCCGGCCATTGCTTGATTCATGAGCCCACCCACTTCGACGGCTGTCTGTTTGGGTAGTGCGGAAGCTCCAAGAGGAGGCTGTGGTAGAAGGCTGCCTCTCGTGAGGACAAGGATGTCACAACAGTTTTCCAAGCTCCAGGCCATCGCCCCTCCCAAGCCACCAGATGTTGCAATTGAACCCTGCCTGCACGAGTCAGGACAGCTGGAACTGGGTTCTCAGACTCTCCATTCATCTCCTGGAGCAGAGGACGATGGAATGTGGGATCCTGTTGGCAGGGGTAGAAGTGGTTGCCAAGAAGAGGGATGCTAACCTCCATAGGTAAGTTTCAAGTGGCTCAGAGTAAAGAGTAAGCACGCAAACAAAAGCACTCTGTCCTCTTTCTTCCACCTGCTTTCTTTAAGGCACGTTTTCTGCTTGTCCCTTCCCCAGTTCTTTATCTTAAATAGGATCTGTCTGAGCTCTGTCTTTGAGAGTAACCTCACGTCACTTCTAGTCCTCACTGAGGGAGCAAAACACCACAGTCTGTGTGTGGCGTGTGGATTCAGCATTTGGATGTTTCTCCTGGCCTGGGTCACCAAAGAGCTGCTGGAATTCTTAGGAATGTTTCATCATCCTCCCAACAACTTAGGTTCATAAGCAAATAAATCCAATTATTAGACCAGCCAGGCAGGAGACACCCCGGGGAAATTGCTAGTATGTACGTGGGACAATTGTCTGGCATTTTCTGGGACTCTTCTCTTTACTTCAGCCCTCTATTTGCCTCTGCTTTTTTCCACTTCAGGTGGAGCCTCATATCAGATATCTGGAGCAAGTTTAAAGTTTAGGGAGGCACCTCCTCAGAGATACAAAATAACTAGACTTTATTCCTTGGTAACTCATATAGCAGGAGACTCACATCACAGGTCCAACTTCTGGAGCTCTTGAACTTGCTTGTTGAAGTTCTCTGAGGGAGCTCAGGACTCCGGTGAGGCTGACCTCTCCTCTACTGATCCATTCCTCAGGTGCTGCTCTACTGTGAACCTTCAAGTCTCCTTGTCCTAACCCCCGGGGGATGGGTAATTGTCCTTTCTGCCTGAGCCCCGGAGGATGCTGTTTGCAAGGACCCCTTCTTAGGCACCCACTACGACCTCACCCCCCATTGTGTCTCCAATCCTTCCTTCCTCAGTCGTAGATGAAGTCATATTTCCTTTAGGGCTGGAAACCAGCCATCATTCCCAATTCCGTGGCTCGTGGTAAAGGCTCTGCACTCTTAGTCCACCAGGCTGTTGATATTAAAAGCATTTCAAAATCCTTATTGTCTCCTGTAAGGGCCCATTCTGTATGGAAAGCTGAGACAGCTTGGGTATGAAATATAGAACTCTTGGGTTTGTTTTGTTTTTTGTTTTTTTGTGTGTGTTTTTTTCCAGCAGATAGTTATTGAGGGCCTGCTCTGTTTCACTCACAGGATTAGACATGAATCAAACGGATCCCTGCCCAACAGCTCAGCACGTGGTCCAGGGAAGAGCGGCACCGGCACCCCCAGGGAATGGCCACGACAGGGCATCTCAAGTCTCACCCCCCGTTGACTGCATTTTAACAAGATGCCTACCAGATTCACATGCGTGTGGACATAGGAGGGGCACTGGCCTCTTGCCCTGTTCACTAGCCCACAGGATATGCCTATACTTGACAGGTGTGAAAAAGCAGCCCCCACGTGGGTAAGAACTCCAGGTTCTGAGAAGACACCAAGGCTTCCCCACCCCCCACCTTTCCCTGCCCCATCCTGTTTGGGGCATAATTCTCTGGAGGGTTTACGTCATTCAGTGTCTGGTCCCAGATCCCCATTCTTGCTCCATCCCCCTCCTATTAGACACAAGGCTGTGTGCAGAACAGAAACTCTGGAAGGCTTTGTTGGCACCAACTGACAGCCGATGTAGCATCTGTAAAGGAAGTGCTTTCCAAAGCCTATTTTACATGTGTTTATTTATTTCTGATCCATAAACATTTTGAGTGCTCACCATATGCAAAGCCCTAGGCTGGATGAATCAGGGAACACAAAGTGGAATATAACAGCCTCGGGACACACCTTAAGCTTGCAATCTGGGATGGGGAAACAGATACTATTAATGTATGATTTGGAGTGGTTTAATGGAGATTACATTGAGTTTTATTTACTTTACTACAGAGTAAACACATACAGCATTTAGCCCTAAAGGTACCTTTAGGTCAATTAATCAAGTCACATGGGACTGTCAATACAAATACTGAGAATTAGTTTTGAGATTAAACCAAGCTGGAGTGTAACTTTGAGAAAAGAAAATTATTTACCATAATCAAAATATTTGTTAAGAATATTTCAGTAAGGGGCGCCTGAGTGGCTCAGTTGGTTAAGCGACTGCCTTCGGCTCAGGTCATGATCCTGGAGACCCAGGATCGAGCCGCACATCGGGCTCCCTGCTCGGCGGGAAGCCTGCTTCTCCCTCTCTCAGTCCCCCTGCTTGTGTTCCCTCTCTCGCTGTGTTTCTCTCTGTCAAATAAATAAAACCTTTTTAAAAAAAAAAAAAGAATATTTCAGTAAGGGGCGCCTGGGTCACACAGTCCTTAAGCATCTGCCTTCAGCTTAGGGCATGATCCCAGGGCCCTGGGATCAAGCTCTGCATGGGGATCCCTGCTTAGCGGGAAGCCTGCTTCTCCCTCTCACACTCCCCCTGCTTGTGTTCCTCTCTCTGTCAAATAAATAAATAAAAATTTTTTTAACTATAAAAAAATAAAAAATAAAAAGAATATTTCAGTAAGCGGATGCATTCTGAATGGAAGAAAGACTACTGATTACTAAATCCAATGGCTTCTGTTGGTGTTTTTGATGTTCTTGGGGTTGGAGACAGGATATATCCTGGCTAATCTAATAGTCTGATAAACTGAGAGTTATTATATAGAAAGTATGAAAACAAAGTCAATGAGATTGAGTCCACAAAAAACGTATGAAATCCAGGTTCAGATTTTTTTTTTTTAATGTAGGTTCTACACCCAGCATGGGGCTCAAAGCGGGGCTTGAACGCATGACCCTCAGATCAAGACCTGAGTTGAGATCAAGAGTCCAATGCTCAACTGACTGAGCCACCCAGGTGTCTCCAGGTTCAGAATATTTTATTCATTGTTTATATATCATATTGAAGAGCAAAAATCCATAATCCTAAACCTATCTTGACTCTCATCCTTTTAATACATTTCTTAAAGCATTTTGAAACATTATATTTCAGAATCTTTTTAAAAAATATTACTAAAATAATCTTATTTTTTTTTAATGATATATCTTTCAGTTATTTGGAGTCTAGAAACTGAGCACTTACTATATTTAACTGCAACTTACCAATAAGAAACTAATATTTTGGTGACCAGTGACTATACAAATGCTGGGAAACAAACTATACTCCAAATGAAAAAATATTCATTGTCTTTAATTCACAAAGAAACAAGAAACAAACAGGAACAAAAGCAGTGACTAACTTTTGCAGTTAAGTTGTATCAAGAAAATGGCAGAAATATTTTCAAAACTGTAATTATACAAAGAAGCACTAAGATTCAGAATTAGAAGTCCATATGCCGAGAAAAATCTTCAATTCTAAATATTAACAAAAATTCCAAAGAAACAACAGTAATTATCTAGAGATTACTGGATGCAAATCATTAATGACAGTAATACATATCTACAAAGAGAAGGGTAGGAGAATTTGTTATTAACTATTAAGAGGGACTGATCTCAAAGAAGAATCCATAGAAAGTAAGAAAAATTTTCTATACCATATATTTCCTATTTCTTTAAAGTTGGAAAAAAATAATGTTAAATTTGGGAGAAGAAAATCCTTAGGATCAAAATGAGTAAATTTAAAATTAAATAAAGATTGTATCCCTTAAGCTTTCACAATGCTATGTATCAATTATTTCTCAAAAAGCTGAGGGAGGGCGCCTGGGGGGCTCAGTGGGTTAAAGCCTCTGCCTTGGGCTCAGGTCATGATTTCACGGTCCTAGGGCCCGCATCTGGCTCTCTGTTCGGTGGGGAGCCTACTTTCTCCTCTCTCTCTACCTGCCTCTCTGCCTACTTGTGATCTCTCTCTGTCAAATAAATGAATAAATCTTAAAAAATAAAGGCGGAGGGAAAGGGGCACCTGCGTGGCTCAGTGGCTTAAGTGTCTGTCTTCAGCTTAGGTCATGATCTTAGAGTCCTGGGATCAAGCTCTACATAGGGCCCTGCTGCTCCCCCTGCTTACGTGCTCCTTCTCTGTGTCAAATAAATAAATAAAATAATTTTTTTTTAAGTTGAAAAAGAAGGTAAAGCTCATGACAGTCCTCCAAAAGGCCTGTCATCAAAAAGACTATATTTTTATATTTGTTTAATAAATGAGTTTATCACCTTATGAGCAATTTTTTTTATTTTGATTACATACACACACACACACACACACACACACACAGAAACATACACTGAATGCCATAAGTTAGATCAACTTCTTAATGCAACTGCCCACAATCAAATATTTGATTTATAAATATAAAATGCGATGGCTCTCCAGCTAACACAAGGCAGCAAAAATTGTGTTTTATGTTTTATAGGATTTTAAAGTTTCTCTCTTCATTTAACTTTTTAATCTTATATTTTTAATAAGAAGCATGGATTCACACTTAGGGTGAAGCATACTTTTGAAACTCTTGAAACAATATACTATAATAAAGGGGATTTTGTTATAAGTTTGTTATAAGTTTTGTTATAAGTTTGTTATAAGTTGAAATCAACAAAGATTGCACTAGGCATATTGGTTTCGCATGGGGAATCCCAGACAGGGGGAAAGTACAGTTTTTAAAATTTAGAATTATCCCAACAGGATTAGAAAAAAAATGACCTTTCTAACAGCCCCTGCTTACAGTTGTACACCAATCACCCTGAGAAGGAGGCACCTGCTGCTCTTACCAAGACTTATCCTCCCTCAAAGAGGAGGGGCCTTTTCTTGACTGCTCCGCCCAAGGGAAGCACTTTTTCTGATCCACTTGCACAGATCCGTGATTCCATATAACCCTGGACAAGTCACTCTTCCCAGATATGAACCCCTCTGTCTCCAACTCCCCCGCCCCTCACCATACCCCCTTTGTAAAATGAAATATTTGGAACCTGTGATCACCAAGATTCCCTGTCGCCCCCAATTCTACAACCCTGTGGTCTTGTCTCTGTGTCATTTTCCCTTGCTCATCTGATTCACTGTGGGTGATGGTTCGTATGCAAATACTGCAGGCTTAATGCTGACCCTTCATTTTCAGTCTCAGATTAAGAAATGACTAGATCCTAATGCTTCTCATTAGCATGTCTCCCTCCCCATTGACACTGTAAGCTCCTTTACATTTGGCAAACTGTCAATCACATAGCTGATTTTGAATAAATGTGTAATTGTTTGGATAAAGAAATAAAATCTTGAATCAGTGTCTTGCCTGTTGATCAGATTTCTTTTTACATGCCTCTTATATTAAAAATCTAGAGTAGTGCTATTATATAGAAATATAATGGGAGCCAAGTTATATAATTTTAAAACCCCAGAGGTCATGTTAATAAAAGCAAAAAGATACAGTTGAATTCATTGTAATTTATCTTATATAGCCCAGTGTATCCAAAATATTATTTCAACTTGTAATCAATTGTTCATAAAATAGATTATATTTTTTACACTAAATCTTCAAAATCATGTGTATATTTTATACTTACAGCTTATTTAGCATGGACTACCCATATTTTGAGTGCTCAATAGCCACAAATAGCTAGTGGCTACTATAGGAGATAGCACAGATCTAGAGGGTATGGATCAGTATGATGTATAATGAAAAATGAATGTATTGCTTATGATTCCACAAATATTCTTTTTTTAAGATTTAATTTTTTTATTTTTTAAAGATTTTATTTATTTATTTGACAGAGAGAAACACAGCTAGAGAGGGAACACAAGCAGGGGGAGTGAGAGAGAGAGAAGAAGGCCTCCCGCTGAGCGAGGAGCCTGATGTGGGGGCTCCAACCCCCCAGGACCCTGGATCATGACCTGAGCCCAAGGCAGATGTTTAACGACTGAGTCACCGAGGTGCCCCACAAATATTCTCTTTTTAAAAAAAAGCAGGCTCATTTTAAAAGTCAAGTTAAGTGCTTAAAGAGAAAAGTGAAATGCCTGGAGCCATGCAGCCCTAACCTTCAGAAGTTGTGACATGTGCCGTGATGCTGTCTGCTGTGTGTGTGCAAGGTGCCTGAGTGTGTGTGGTGTCTATAAGGCCAAGGTTGTGCCTGACTGGGACAGACAACTTCTCGGAGTTCCATTCCATGAGCCTAACCATCAATAGGAGCCATTATTTTTAGGATAAATACTCAAGGGCTAAGATATTGGCGATGGCATTAATGGAGGCTGGCTACTTTGCTGAGAGGTACTTTTGACATCTGGTAACTGAAAAATTTTGAGGCTCATAATCCAAAATCAGTTTTTAAATCTTCTCCATTGTTGGGTCGCCTGGGTGGCTCAGTGGGTTAAGTAGCCGCCTTCGGTTCAGGTCATGATCCCAGCGTCCCCAGATTGAGCCCCACGTCCGGATCCCTGCTCAGCGGGGAGTCCGCGTCTCCCTCTGCCTTCCGCTCCCATGCTTGTTCTCCCTCTCTGGCAAACAAATAAACAGAATCTTAAAAAAATAATAAGTCTCCACTGTCATCAAACACGACCCCCTTTATACACAGAGTATACATTGTGTGCTGTTCTCATGACCCTCTTTCCCTTCAAACATGCCTTCACTCTTCTTTTCAACTTGACTCTACCCATGTAATAGTCCGCAGTGGGGAGGCAGCCCGGGCCTTCCCAGAACTCTGAACTTCCCAGCCTCACGTTTTTCGTTTTCTGCCCTCAAATAGCCTGTGGGTCAGCTTTGTAGTGGCTTTAACAGTGAGTCTGTCCTCCTCTCCTCTGGTGTCATTTCTCTCCCATCATTCTTTCTGGAATCCAACCTCCTGAGGGCTGTTAGTAAAATATGGACGTAGTTCTGGAAATCGACAAGCAGTTGGGAATGTGGGAGTCTGATGGAAACAATCTGAAAGAGAGGGGCAAAATGGGAACAACTCCCAGCACTTTGCACTATAGAGAGGTCAGAATGTGGGCCACAAATCAAATTTGTCCTTGGCTGGATCCACAATTAGAAGATACCTGAGCCCAAGGGCTTTAGAGCATGTGTCTGCCATTTGAGCCCAGAACAAGCTGCCTGGATATTGAGACTGGTCCTCCAATTAGCAACAATTGAGCTCAGGATGAGAGCTGTGCTATCCTTTTTCCTCTCCTCAATTTTGTTATTCTAGCAGCTGTCATCACCATTCACATCCACTCACAGACTGTACATAGTAAAGGAGCTCCATTCAAGTTTTGTATCCAATCTACTTTGCAACCCAGCTAATGTGAATTTATGGAAGCCAATGGTAAATATAAATTTGCGAGCTGCATTCCCATTCACCACGGGATGTTAGTAGATATTTACATTTAGAAGTTTAACACAATTTGGCCTTAATCCAATATTCTCTGACATTCTCTAAATAGCCCCAGTTTACTAAACCCTATGGTTAGCGTGTCTAAAGAGAGGACCAAAGCAGGAGGCATTAGGAAGCAGTTATAAATATAAACCACCTTTGAAGATTTATACAGGGCTTTTGTTAGTAAATTCAGAGAGTTGTGTATGCTAGAGGTCAGTTCTTGCCTATACACTTAGAAACTAACAGAAGCAGGGAAATGATCTGTTTTGTTGGCTTCCATCCCCACACCCACCCTTTCCAACTTTGGAATTAAGGAAGGCGGCCAACCAACGACCAAATGCAGTTATAGCTGCATTGCTTTTCAGTATTAACCACCAGTAAAACACACAGAGGGAAAAAAAAATAATAAAGGCCCTGGACATATCAGTTAATATTTTAAGTTTTTCCCCAGATGAGCTTGAGCTTAAATCATTAAACTAAATAACTGCACTTCAGTCATTGATATTTAAGAGATACGGAATAGTGCCTCTTCAAGGCTGTTTGCAGATTCCCAGACCTTTGTTTTTCCATCTAAATTTTATAATTTAAAACTTTTTTAAAAAGATTTTATTTATTTATCTAAGAGAGAGAGAAAGAGAGAGCCAGAGCAAGAGAGAGCAGGAGTAGAGGGAGAAGCAGGCTTCCAGCTGAGCAGGGAGCCCAACACGGGGCTGATCTCAGGACCTAGAGAGCATGACCCCAGCCAACTGAGCCACCCAGGTGCCCTAAGTTTTATCATTTATAGGTCAATTTTTACCCCCACCCAAGTCCACTTAGAATTGTGATGGGGCTTACCCGGACTCTAGAGATCAATCTGCAGAGGACTGACAGCTAGACAGGATTGGACTTTCAACTCCTGGGCACATATCTAAGTTCCCATGTATCTGAGGCTTTGTTAATTTTAGTTCAGCAATGGTTATAGTTGGCAGAGTAGAGGTCTTCATACCTTCACGAAGTTTATTCCCAAGTATTTTATGCTCTTGGAAGTTAGGGTAAATGAAATTTTTTTTTAAGATTTTATTTATTTATTTGACAGAGAGGGAGATCACAAGTAGGCAAAGAGGCAGGCAGAGAGAAGGGGAAACAGGCTCCCCTCTGAGCAGAGAGCCAGATGCGGGCCTGGATCCCAGGACCCTGAGATCATGACCTGAGCCAAAGGCAAAGGCTTAACCCACTGAGCCACCCAGGACCTGGAATTTTTTTTTATTTCATTTTTTCAAATATGTGCCTGAAAAAAATAAATCAATATCCTGAATGCCCTTGCAATCAGAGAGCAAGGCACATTTTCCACAGTGACCTTCTTGCCCTCCTAGGCATCTCCAGGACCACTCTCCACCTAGACCCTCACACCTTATTTCTCTACTTCATCTGCAGCTAAATCTCTCCCGGGCACATTTTGCTGATCCAATCTCCTTCCTCCAGTTTGCTGCCAGCTGCTTGGGTTTTTGTCTTGTTTTGTTTTTGTTTGGTGGGAGGGCATTCACAGGAATCCTCGGGTCAGAAGGAAAAGATTCAGAAAGCACTGCTGTAAGAAAACAGACAGAGAGCTCATATAAACACAGTCCGCTGCCTTCAGCAGATGCATGCTGGGAACGGATACTCAAATCCGAAAATGTCCTCTTCGCCGTGTGCATGCTGCGGAAAGAGCCTGTTCCCTGTGGCATGCCCACCTTTAATGAGGCTTCTGTGGCCTCAATTTTCTGGTGAAATGATGATGTGATAATGCATTTGTGTATGAATCACTAGCCAGGTAGAACAGAGCAAAACACGAAAGGTAAATAATCTCCTCAGGATCTTGAGTTTACGTTTCAAAAACCAAAATAAAGTTTGTTAACTTTTTCCTAGCAGCTAAGTCTCTCCCGTCTCTATGTCCGGATACACTGAGAACTAAGGCAGTGCCCCGTAGTTAATATGGTAGTGCATTTTATTTTTTTTATAATAATTTACTTTAATTTTTCAGTGTTCCAAGATTCATTGTTTATGCCCCACACCCAGTGCTCCATGCAATTCATGCCCTCAATACCCACCACGGGATCACCCATCCCCCCGCCCCCCCTCCCTTCCAAAAACCCTCAGTTTGTTTCTCAGAGTCCAAGGTCTCTCAGGCTTCACCTCCCTCTCTGATTTACCCCAGTTCACATTTCCTTTCCTTCTCCCACTGTCTTCCATGCTACTCCCTATGCTCCACAAGTAAGTGAAACCATATTATACTTGACTTTCTCTGCTTGGTTTATTTCACTCAGCATAATCTCCTCCAATCCCGTCCATGTTGCTACAAAAGTTGGGTATTCATCCTTTCTGTTGGAGGCGTAATATTCCATTGTATATATGGACTTAGTAGTGCATTTTAAATGGCATTTATTAATATAACCTATGTTTAGCTCACGGAGCACTGGTGCAGAAAAGACCCTCCTTCCCATTCCCATCCCGATGGAGACACACACACACACACACACACACACACACACATATACACACACACACACCACTGAACAGGGCAAGGAGCTTTCTGGGCTCCAGATCTTTCCAGTCCTCACATAGGTAAAAGCTGTCAAAAAAATCTGTCTGGGGCAGTTGTTTGAACTTTGTAATCCTTGGAGAGCACCCCACTGCCTTCTCAGTCCTCAGCCCCTCTACCTTTTCTGCTAGCTCTCATACATGTCACAGAGAATCCTCGTCTGGGAAAGGTTTCCTTCCCCAACTTATGTCTGACATCTGTAGTTAATGCTGCTTTTTGCCATCGTCTTCATGGCCTAGAGATGTGAAATTATCCCACAATGAGAAGAGGTAGCATTTATGTGCCTCTAACAATGTGCCAGGCGCTCCTCTGGCATTTTAATAAAATCAATTCAATCCTCACAGCAACACCATGAGATAGATACCATTAGGGTCCCTACTGACTAGTCAGGAAAATTGAGGCACAAGAAAGTCAAGGTCCCACAGCTGGAAAGTGGCACCGCAGAGATTCAAATCCAAGTAATCTGGCCCCAGACTGTTCACTTCTAACCATTACACATGCTGTCTCTTTCTGTGTATAAAAAAGGCACTACAAAGTTAATTCAAAGAATATTCTTTTGCAATCTTTGCACTTTACCATTGATATTCCAGAGCAATATTTGCACAGACATTGGGTGCCAGCAGTAGAGTCATTACAAATATTTTGGCTATGCAGGGGGTGAGTGAGAACCTACCCCCAGACCTCTCTGTAGAATACTGAGGGCCCCAATGGGAGGGTGGAACCAGGAGATGAGAGAAGGAGAGACAGGGAGAGACAAGCAGAGAGAGAGGCAGGGATGGAGAGTAATGACCTGGAAACAGAGAGGCTTGTGAGAAATGGATCAGCCAGAGGTGGGAGAGGACAGCAGCTAGAACAATCAAGGAGATGCCCAGAAGGAAACCTGATAAACTTGGGGGAAATTCTTGCATACACACAAGTGCAATGAAGCAGGGAGAGCCAAAAGAATGTGCTAATTGGGCTCAAGGTAAAATGTGCAACCATGATGGAACTCTAAATACCAGAGAAAGCCAGGAAGGAAGCTAGATTTGAGGACAAATGTTAGTAGAGGGCTAGCTAAGTGAGGTATCTCGTGTGTTGGAAATCAAGCTCCCGGAGATACGCCATCTGCCTACGTGTGTCTGTTTACACAAATGCCCCGGTGGTTGCCTACCCAGGGATTAGCCAGCTCTGCATTGAAGACATCAACCAAGAGGCAGCTCACATGCTTCTCGAATTAGAGAAGACTACTTTGCTGGTTCTGGTCGCCAAGACCAGAGCAAGGTCTGGAGCCTAATGCGTAGCTCGATCTTACCATCCTGAGATCACGACCTGAGCCAAAATCAGAAGTCAGACACTTAACCAACTGAGCCACCCAGGTGCCCCATACTCTTTATTTATGCATGATAAAGTTCCCCCTTCATCGATGTCAGTTCTCTGAGTTTTGAGAAACATCATCACCACAGTGAAGATACAGAGAAGGTTCATTGCCTCCCCAAATTCTCCCTTGCTGCTCCTTTGCTCAGTTTTTGCCTCCACCCTGACTATCTGTCAATCACTGGTCTCTTTTGTTCCTATAATTGTACCTTATCCAGGATGTCATATAAATGGAATTACATAGTATGTAGGCTTCTGAGTCAGCCGTCTTTCACTCAGCATAATGCACATTTGAGATTTATCCATGTTTTTGCACGTACCATTAATTTGTTCTTTTTCATTGCTGAGTAATAGCCATTGTATGGATATACCACCATTTTTCTATCTACCAGCTTTAACCTTTAGGTTAAAATGTCCACAAGGACATTTGGACTGTTTTCAGGTTCAGGTGAGTATGGCTAATGCAGCAATGAACTTTTGCATGCAATTTCCATTTTTCTTGAGTAAATATGCAGGAGAGGGACTGTTGGCTCCTATGGTAAATATATGCTTAGCTTTGTAAGAGACTGCTAAACATTTTCCAGAGGGGCTGTGCCAATTTGCATTTTTACTAACAATGTGTGAGTCAGAGTGGCTGCACAACCTTGAAAGCATTTGGTGTTTTGTTTTTATTTTATTTTATTTTATTTTATTTTATTTTATTTTATTTTATTTTATTTTATTTGACTTTAAATTTATTTTATTTTTTCAGTGTTCCAAGATTCATTGCCCATGCCCCATACCCAGTGCTCCATGCAATAGGTACCCACCGCCAGGCTCTCCCATCCCCTCAGTTTGTTTCTGTGTCCAAAGTCTCTCATGTTTCATTTCTCTCCCTGAATTACCCTACTTCCCATTTACTTTCCTTCTCCTACTGTCCTCTATATTACCCCTTATGCACCGCAAGTAAGTGAAACCATGTGATACTTGACTTTCTCTACTTGGCTTATTTCATTCAGCATAATCTCTTCCAAACCAGTCCATGTTGCTACAAAAGTTGGATATTCATCCTTCTGATGGAGGCATAGTATTCCATTGTATATATGTACCACATCTTCTTTATCCATTCGTCTGTTGATGGGCACCTTGGCTCTTTCCACAGTTTGGTGATTGTGCCCATTGCTGCCATGAACATTAGGGTACATATTGCCCTTCTTTTCGCTACATCTGTATCTTTGGGGCAAATGCCCAGTAGTGCAATTGCAGGGTCATAGGTAGTTCTATTTTTAATTTTTTAAGGAATCTCCACACTGTTTTCCAAAGTGGCTGCACCAGTTTAAATTCCCACCAACAGTGTAAGAGGGTTCCCCTTTCTCCACATCCTCTCCAGCACTTGTTGTTTCCTGACTTGTTAATTTTGGCCATTCTGACTGGTGTAAGGTAGTATCTCAGCGTGGTTTTGATTTGAATTTCCCTGATAGCTAGTGATGAGGAACATTTTTTCATGTGTCTGTTAGCCATTTGTATATCTATGGAGAAGTGCTTCTTCATGTCTCTTGCCCATTTTTTGATGTGTTCATCTTCTTTTGGGATATTGAGTTTAAGTAGTTCTTTATAGATCTTGGATATCAGCCCTTTGTCTATAGTGTCATTTGCAAATATCCTCTCCCATTCTGTGGGTTGCCTCTTTGTTTTGTTGACTGTTTCTTTGCCGTGCAGAAGCTTTTTATTTTAATGAAGTCCCAAAAGTTCATTTTTGCTTTTGTCTCCTTTGCCTTTGAAGACGTGTCTTTTTTTTTTTTTTTAAGATGAAGACGTGTCTTGAAAGAAGTTGCTGTGGCCAATGTCAAAGAGGTTACCGTCTATGTTCTTTTCCAGGATTTTGATGGATTCCTGCCTCACGTTGAGGTCTTTCATCCATTTCGAGTTTGCCTTTGTATGTGGTGTAAGAGAATGGTCTAGTTTCATTCTTCTATACGTAGCTGTCCAATTTTCCCAGCACCATTTATTGAAGAGACTGTCTTTTTTTCCACTGGATATTTTTTCCTGCTTTGTTGAAGACGATTTGACCATAAAGTTGTGGGTTCATATCTGGACTCTCTACTTTGTTCCATTGGTCTATTTCTCTGTTTTTGTGCCAGTACCATGCTGTCTTGGTAATCACAGCTTTGTAATAAAGCCTGAAGTCAGGTAACGAGATGCCCCTAGCTTTGTTTTTCTTCTTCAGCAATTCCTTAGTGATTCAGGGTCTTTTTTGGTTCCATATAAATTTTAGGATTGTTTGTTCCAACGCTTAGAAGAATGTTGGTGGAATTTTGATCGGAATGGCATTGAAAGTATAGATTGCTCTGGGCAGTATAAACATTTTGACAATGTTTATTCTTCCGATCCATGAGCATGGAATGCTCTTCCATCTTTTTGTGTCTTCTTCAATTTCTTTCATGAGTGTTCTGTAGTTCCTTGAGTACAGATCCTTGACTTCTTTGGTTAGGTTTATTCCTAAGTATCTTATAGTTTTTGGTGCTATAGTAAACAGAATCGATTCTCTGAGTTCCCTTTCTAAATTTTCATTGTTAGTGTATAAGAATGCAACTGATTTCTGTGCATTGAGTTTGTATCCATTTGGTGTTTTATTTTATTTTAGTCATTCAAGTACATGTGAAATGGTATCTCATTGTGGTTTTAATTTGCATTTCTCTAATGACTGCATTTATCTGTGCTTATTTGCCGTCTGACTTTCTTTGGTGAAGTATCTGCTCAAATCCTTTGCCCATTTTCTTATTAGATTTTTGTGTACTTATAACTGAGTCTTGGAAGTTATTATACATAAGCTAGACACAAGTTTTTTGTCACATATGTGTTCTATAAATACCTTCCGCAGAGTGTGGCTTGCCTTTTTACCTAATTAACAGTTTCAAAGATCAGAAGTTTAAAATGAAGTTTACTTCATCAACGTTTTTGTTTTATGAGAGGGCTTTCCCTATTGTATCTAAAAAAAATCTGTGCCTAACACAGGTCACAAAAATTTTCTCCTGTTTTATTCCAGAAGTTATATAGCTTTAGATTTCACATTTAAATCTAAAATTTGAGCTAAATTTTTATATAATATGTGAGGTATGGGTTCAGCTTCATATTTTTGCCATTGCTGTCTAATTGTTTCTGCATCATTTATTGAAAATATAATCCTTTCGCCATTGAATGGATTACACACCTTTATCAAAAATCATTTGGCACCTTTTCAGCAAACAATGCTGGAGCAGTCGAACACCTCTGAGCAAATAATAATAATAATAATTCAACTTTAACCTCATATCTTATAAAATATTAACTCAAAATAAATCACAAACTCAAACATAGAACTTAAAACTACAAAATTTTGTGAAAAAAATCTTTGAGATTTAGGGATAGACAGAGAGTTCTTAGATTGGACTGCCAAAGCTTAATTTTAAAAATGAAAAAATTGGACTTCATCAAAACATACTTTTGTGGGGAGCCTGGGTAGCTCAGTCGTTGGGCCTCTGCCCTCAGCTCAGGTCGTGATCCTGGAGTCCTAAGATCCAGCCCTGCATTGGGCTGCCTGCTTGGCGGGAAGCCTGTTTCTTCCTCTCTCACTCCCCCTGCTTGTGTTCCCTATCTAGCTGTGTTTCTCTCTGTCAGGTAAATAAGTAAAATCTTAAAAAAAAACAAAAAACAAAAAAAACACATACTT
Organism: Spilogale gracilis; assembly: GCA_004023965.1. Classification (NCBI taxonomy): domain Eukaryota; kingdom Metazoa; phylum Chordata; class Mammalia; order Carnivora; family Mephitidae; genus Spilogale; species Spilogale gracilis. The sequence continues at coordinate 83,653 of PITA01007111.1, forward strand.
TTGTTATGCAAAGGACTCTCTTAAGAGAATGAAAGACAATCCTAGGGATTGGGTGTACATATTTGCAAATCATGCGTCTGACAAAGTACTACTATTTAGAATATACAAAGAACTCTCAAAACTCAAGGGTAAGGGAAAAAAAACAATAGAAAATGAACAACAAACATGAAGAGATATTTAACAAAAGAGGGTATATAGACAGTAAATAAGCACAAGAAAACATGTTCAAAATCATGATCCATCAAGGAAATGCGCATTAAAACCACAATGAGATATCACTACACACTCATCAAAATGTCTAAAATAAAAAAATTAATGGCACTACCAAATGCTGGTGAGGAGGCAGAGGAACTAAATTACTCCAAGATTACCACTGACAATGTAAGTAGAAAATTAGAAAACAGTTAAGCGATTTCTCTTAAAAACTAAGTATGCAATTATCATAGGACCCCCTAACTGCACTCTTGACATTTATCCCAGAGAAATGGAAATTTAAATTCACATAAAAGCCTATATTGGAATGTTCATTTCAGCTTTATTTGTAATAGTCAAGCCTGGGAAGAAATCAGATGTCCTGTGTCATGGGTGAATGGTCAGACAACCTGCAGTACATCCATACCACAGAACAGTACTCAGCAACAAAGAGGAACAAAGTATTAACACACAAAGCAACATGGGTGACTCTACAGAGAATTATGCTGAGTAAAAAAAAAGAGCCAATCACAAAAGTTAGATATTATGTGATTGCGTTTATATGGCATTTTTGAAATGACAAAATTATAAAGAAGGTGAACAGATAGTGGTTGCCAGGAGTTAAGGAGAAGAGTGAGAGGAGGAAATTGGTGTGGTTACAAGAAGGGATCCCCTTGTAGTGATAGATCTGCATTTTGTAGGTCCTTCTGTGGAGGTAGATACATGAACCTACACACATGGGATAAAATCACACAGAACAGAACACACGCAAAATACAACTAGGGAAATCTGAACAAAATGGATGGATTGACTCAGTGTAATTGAATCAATGATGTTACACCATAATTTTGCAATATGTTTTTATGGAGGGGAAGCTGAATAATGAGTAAGTGAGATTTCTCTGTGTCATTTCTCAAAACTGCATATGAATCTATAATTATCTCAAAAATTTTTTTGAAAAATCAGTTGGCCATATATCAATGTATTCCATGGGACCTATTTCTGAAATCCCTGTTTTGCTCCCTTTATTTATATGTCTGTCCTTTTACCCATACCACACTGTATGATTACTGCAGTTTTATAATAAATCTTGAATTCAGATAGTAGGAGTCCTCTAACTTTATTCTTTTTTCAAATTATAGTTTTTCAAAATTCTAGCTCTTCTGACTTTGTATAGGAAATTTAATTCAGCATGTATATTTCTCAAAAAAAATCCCACTTGGATTTTGAATGATACTGTTTTAAATCTGTAGGTCAGCTTGGAGACAATTGACATTTTCACAGTATGAAGTTTTCAGTTCGTGAATATGGTTTCTCTCCATTTATTTAGGTCATCTTTCTTTCAGCATGTTTTGTAGCTTTCAACAAACAGATCCTGCACTATTTTGTAGGTTTCTACCTAAGTATTTAATGTGTTTAAATAACACTCATTTTCAAATTCTGATTTCTAATTATTTGTTGCTCCTATATAGAAATACAGTTAACTTTTGTGGATTGATATTGTTCAGCCTTGCTACATTCACATGAATTTCAGTAGTATCTGGTTTTCTAGAGTCCTTTGAATTATCTGCATAGATAATCATGTCATCTGCTAAATAAGGAGTTCTTTACAATTTTGTCTATTATAAAAATTCCTTCAATGAACATCATCTTACATACCCTTTTTGCTCACTTAACTGATTTTATCCTTAACAGATACATATGTTTCAAGTCCTGATACAGTATCTCCACTGCTTTGTATCTTCCAAGGTTGTATTTGGTCTTGGAGCTGGGGCATGGGAAGATAGCTCTTTTTTCTATGAGGATCACCTCTCCTCAGCTGCAAGGTGGAGTTGTGGAATTCGGCTATCTGCCTACTTACAGATACACCTTTTAATGTCAAGTTAGGATCAGTTTGAACAGACCATCCCCATTTTGTAGAAAATCCCTTGCTTTTCCTTCTTCCCTCAGCCAGTTATTTCAACAACTCCGAGATTGTTGCAGGAAGTGGAGTTATGAGGGAGGGGGATGTTTAGAGAGCTTCAAGAGCTACATTCTTGGGGTAATCTCTGACTTCTAGCTCCTGCTTCCAATAATTAATTCATTCTATGAATTATTTAGATAGCATATGCACATTGTTTCTCCTCTACAGAACATTGACTCAGCCAACTCAGACTCTTTCCTAAATTGCCAATAGAAAAGTAATAACTTTTTTTTAAGATTTATTTATTTGTTTGAGAGAGAGAGAGAAGAGTATGCATGAGAGAAGGCACAAGAATGAACAGGCAGCTGGGAGGAGGAGAGGGAGAGGGAGAGGGAGAGAGAGAGAATCCCAAGCAGACTCTCCACCGAATGCTCCTTGCTGGGCTAGATCTCACAACCCTGAGATCATGACCTGAGCAGAAATCAAGAGTTGGATGCTTAATCCATTGAGTCACCCAGGCACCCATAATAATAACTTTTAAAATAAGCACACTTGGGGCACCTGGGTGGCTCAGTTATTAACCATCCATCTGCCTTCGGCTTAGGTCTTGATCTCAGGAGCCCCACATCGGGCTCCCTGCTGGGCAGAAAGCCTGCTTCTCCCTCTCTCACTCCCCCAGCTTTTGTTCCCTCTCTAGCTGTGTTTCTCTCTGTCAAATAAATAAGTAAAATCTTTAAAATAATCAATGAATCAATCAAGCAAGCACACTTACACAAAGTCTTTGCATGTAGGCAGATTTTACTGAAGTTTTAATGAAATAAATGAGATTTAAGTCACAAATTTACAAACAACATATAATTTAAAATAAGCCTCCTCTGCCCCTAAAAATCTTCTTGGCCATACTATTTTCATGGCTAGACCACCCCCACATAGCACATCAAGTTTTCCCACATTGGCTGGCTCTTTATCCTTTTCCATTGTCCTACATCTGCCCTCCACCATCATCTCCCCACCAAATTACCCTAATCAAAATGATCTAAGTGATAGGAGAGGGCTAGCTTCATTGTCAACTTTAAGCACTGCATATTCTTGTTCTGATTATAAAGGTAAGTTTTGACTAGATCCTTCTTCAAAACAGGATTTGAAATACTAATTGGAGTACTAGAAACCCTTAGTTAAAAGACAGACACTGTTGGCAACAATGTTTTGGTTCTTTCAAGAGACACATATTCTCCTATTGGTATTTCTGCTTAACCCCACCTTCACAGGGTTTGCCAAATAGTGGTCCATGTTTGAGAAACTGCACTACACTTAGAAGAAGCTAACAGGAAAAAAAAAAAAAAAAAAAAAAAAAAACTTAAATTTTTTTTGATTGTAATCATTTTTTTTTTGTAGGTTAAAAAAGGTTGTTTTTTGGGGGTGCTTGACTGGCTCAGTCAGAGGAATTGTGACTTTTGATCTCAAGGATGTGTGTTTGAGCTCCGTGTTGGCTGCAGAGATTACTTAAATAAAGACAAACTTTAAAAAAAATTTTTTTTTAAATAAAACAAAAGTTGCTTAAAAAAAAAAAAAAAGAGGTTGTTCTTATGTTCTGGTCTTTTCTCTCTTTCTCTTTTTTGATTAAACAAAGTTAGACCTGAAAAATGTTTCTTACAATGATAAGGAAGAAGTAGAATTGGCTGAGAGGGGGAGAAGAAAAGGAGTGAAGAAGAGAAGGAGAGAGAGACTTATGGGGAATGCTTTCTTTAGGGCTTGTTATCAGGTTTAATATTTTTGTACAGAGATGATTCTTTTTTCAAGAACAACAACACATTTAAAGGGTCATTTTCTTCAAAAAGCTACTGGCCAAATTTTTGTGGGCTGTTCAAACCATGAATTTAAGTGTTTAAGCCCATAACTACCACCAACCCTACCAGTCAAAATGTCAAGGCAACAAATGATTCTCCAGTTGAAAGTCAGAACACAGGGGTATAAAATTATTCCTCTTAAAATCCTAGTCTCATATTCCTTCAAATTCAATTCTTTCAGGGCACCTGGGTGGCTCATTCATTAAGTGGCTGCCTTCTTCTCAGGTCATGATCCCAGAGTCCAGGGATCCAGCCCCACATCAGGCTCCCTGCTGGGCAGGAAGCCAGCTTCTCCTTCTCCCCCTCCCTCTGCTTGTATCCCCTCTCTCCCTGTATCTCTCTGTAAAATAAGTAAATAAAATCTTTTCTTAAAAAATTCAGTTCTTTCCTAAGCTTTGCTTAAAAGCATTTTCACCAATTCCAGTTCCTAGAACTAATAATGCTCCTCTAATAATCAGAAGTCTTAATAAAGCTAGAGACCATAGAGGAACTGCTTGCACCTGCTTTTTCATTTTTTTCCAGTATGCTGGGAGCAGGTAAGTCAGGTCACCATCCTACCGGCTACTGTAACCATTATAACAAAGGAGAATATCAAGGAAGTTCTCAGCTTCAGGGTCAGATTAGGTTGCACGCCTGATTTTTATTCCTTCCCAATCAGAAACAAAACTGTTGGTCTAATGCACATGTACCATCTGCTTATTAAGCTCACCCATGATTAAATGAAGACAAATAAAAACACCACTAAGAGAATTTTTTTCTTATGCAACAGATTAGGTCAATGAGAACATTCGGCCATATCCAATATAAGCAATAGTGATAGGATACCTGCACTCTGACAAAGTGTTCATGGGCATAAAAAGTGCTGCAGCCTTTTCGGAGTACAATTTCAGAGTCTATGAAATTTAAAACACATACATCTAGTCACCCTACTTTTAGACCTACATACCTAAAAGGAATACATCAACACTTAATATAAAGTTGTCCTTTGCAAGATCATTCATTTTTTTAAAAAAAGGGGAAAGGGTAATATATCCCTTACTAGAAGAATGGATGAATGAATGAATGAATGAATGAACAAGCAAACTGTAGTCAGTCTATGCTATGGAACATGATGCAAATACTAAGCAAATAAGAGAGCTCTGTGTAAACTGCCTTGGGACTGCCTTGAAGTTGTCAGTGTTCCTTGACTAAGGTAAAATTCTCTGTATAAAACCATTCGATTTTTTGGAAAACTTGCTCTCAGTCACTCAGTTTCAATTGACAAAGTTTCTAGTGCAACCTAGAGAACTCTCTAAAGTCCGGCTCTTCCAGGGGCCCTGCTACCTTCCATTCTAGAGTGGAATCCTTGCTGCATTTTGTGACAAGGTCACAGAAAGTCTCTACTTTTAAAAATTTGCTTACTTGAGGAGCCAAATTGGCACAAGAGATTAATTCGGAAGCAATCGTCTCTATCACAATGGTTTAGTTCACTTGCAAATGGATTCAAAACAAGGATCCTTTAAAAGGCAAAATTTCTTGGTGCTTTAAAAATATGACCCATTTAGAGAAACTGGAGGGGATACGTGTGTTATGTAAATTGCGGAATGCGAGCAATCTGACAGTCCCTTTTCAAAGAGTGTTTGGAACAACCTGTCTAACCTGTCATCCCCAGTTTACAGGTACAAAGGAATTAGACCATCATCTCTGCCCTCTAGAAGTTTACAATTCCTCCCCTTGCACAAGGTAGGACAAGTGCACTCACTATTAACATTTAACACTAAAAGCCTAAATGTCCTTACTGGCAGCTACGCAACTCCCCAGTTACTGCTCACTCACATGTTGGAGCAGAAGCATTTCCTGGTATATCACGTTTTTATTTATTCCCTCAGGCAGGCCCCTTCTGTTCTTCTAAAAATGCTCCCCCCCAAAAAATAAGGTTCCATGAACTCTGCGTTTCAGGGCACCCATGAAGTCCACATAAATCAAAAAACATAATCAGCTTCAACTTTCTAGCCATCGAAGGTCAATGTCAAAGATTCATTTAATCAACAGTCAAGGCTGCTGCAGAGAGGAGCAGAGGCACCCTTGAAAAAGTGTGTGAGGCAGCAGAACTGGACATCAGGAGTGCCCAGGTTGTAGGCCAGGACCAAAATATCCCCCTGCCCTGTGGCCTTGGGCAAGGCTTTTAACTAACTCAGTTTCTTCCCACCTGAAAAATAGATAATCATCACCTTCCTTTGAGATGTGTATAAATTAATTAGGTGAGGTCTGGAAAGAGCTGTGAAAGCAAAATGACAGTCATAAATGTTAATTATTAGCCGATTTTCCTTTCAATGTCATGGTTTTCCTTGGCATCGTATATCACATTACACACACGGAGAAGCAGGAAATATCTCCACCTTGTATCTGATTATTCTTGCTTAGATTACATGAAGGCTAACCTCAGGGATTAAAAGCAATTCCAAAGGACTCATAAATCATCATGCATTATTAAGGAAAAAGATTATTTGCAAGGCATCTTGGGATCCTATAACACAGCCTGTTATTTTTATTAGCTCTGCTTCACACTCATGGAGGTGGTATAATGGTTTTGTCACCCTCTTTCAGTTTAGGAAGTAAGCAGAGATCACATGCACACATACCTCACACACGTAACTTCCTATCGTTAGAACTCGTGGTTTCTAAATTACCAACCGATCTCTCCTATGAATCGCATCTCCTGTACACAAGAAATTCTCCCAACGTGGATCACGGATGTCTGAAAGAAAAAGGGGTACGGTTTTTAGAGACTGTGCAAATGTCAGAAACAGGATTTGCCTGCAAAGAAAAGCCTAAGTTTTCTAAACTCTGAAATTCCCTATCCACTCTTTAACGTTAGGCTATGTATATGCTAGAAATTGTCTCTTTAAAAAATATGATTTAACATAAAAGACTTCATGATTCCTGATGACTGTTTAGTTTGTGGAGAGGTGATGTGTTGTCTCCTCCTACAGCTCAGTGAAGGCCAGAGCCCTGAATGTCATGTGTGTGCAGGGCTGTTTGGATCTTATTCTAATAAGCAAGGGGAACCCAGGGTGGAAAGGAAGGAAAGGGGTACGTTAAACAGTCAGGTTTATGTTTTGGAAAACTCTCAGTGTTCATGAAGGATGTCTGGAGAAGGGAGTGCTATGTGCAGAGAAACAAATTAGGGGTGCTGAGAGATTGAGAGACTGGGGTGACATAAATTAACACAGGCAGGGAAGCTGGAGATAAGGGGGAAAAAAAAAGCCAAGAGCTGGTAAGTAGATAAAAACAGAGGGCCCCAAGGAGTCCAGAAAAGATGGCATCTAGAGCCCACCCTTAGGACTGACTTTAGGTAGGAGGACCAACATCCTTTCCATCATGACAGGGACCAGGGAGAAAAACAAATATGCTTTGAAAGAATGAAGAAGGAACATACCAACAGTGACTGTCCATGGAAGGTGAGAGAAAAGTGGTCAGAAGATGGAGGCCAGCAGAAGACTGTGGATCTGGGTGACCTCAGAGGAACCTGTCTTTTTGTGAGTGTGTGAAGAGAAGTGGGCAGAAAGCAGGGCCTCTGGAGAGCAACCTGCACTTTCCTAGGAGGCAGTCAGGTTTGAGTGGAAGCAGGAGACTGGGGGCGGAGTTGGGGGGGTTTGCTCCGTGAACCAGGGGATGTATTTGCCACAGAACAGAATTTTGCTCTACTTGTTCCTCAGGTCCTATCAAAGTGATCCCAAAGTCTAATTCTGATCTCAGACATACACTGTTAGTTCCTCCTTCCAAGAAATCATCATCTATAAATTAAAAGAACAATGCTTTCTAGTCCTACTCATCAAAGGAAATATTACAATACCTGGCCACGGGGGGCGCTCTCGCTGCTATTAAACCTAGGGCCACCACCTCAGTTCCAAAACCTCTGTGCTCGGGGACAGCAGTCCCTGTCCACTGACCACCAGGCATGACAAATGGCCTCCAAGGTCTTCTAAAGTCAAACAAAATATGACAAATTTTCAGAGATTAGACCATGTGCATGGGTACGCCACACACACACACACACACACACACACATGCACACGTGCGCACACACAGGAATGGTGTTATTTAGGAAATGAAACAGAAACATGTTTTTAAAGACTAATGCTAAGTAAATATCCCTGTGAGGACATGATATGTGTTGCATTTCAAGTAGAAATTTAGGTAAAGAATCCATCAGTTTCCTAGGGAAATTTTATAATACTGCATGGCATGCAGAATAAGAGAGTTAAAAGTTCTAACTTTGTTTCCGGTGTCACGCATGTCTAAGAATCTCCCCATGTTCACGAAGAAAGGCCGGGAGACAACAGCATGCCGAGACCTCTTTAGAGAAACATATAGTGTTCCATTCAGAAAAAAAATATATGTGTTTCCATGCCACAAAATCCACAGAAGGTCATCAATCCAACCAAAGTATTCCAATAGAGCTTCTGCCAGGCCACTGGGCTCATTTTGCCAATCTGGGCAGGTGTCTCCTGCAGAAACCCTTCTTTCTGGAACTTCCTCCTACCATTTACCTCCTTGCAGTTAATCTCGATAATCCGGATTTCTCTGAGTCAAAACCTGCATAGCCAAAAGATGAAATTTATGGAAATTTTTTTAATGCTGAAAATGTGAAAGCTTAATATCCAAGGTGAAATAATCATTGTGTAAATGTATTCTTTTATAGCTACAAGAAAAGTATCTCTCCTCCCTACTTCTTGGCTCAGAGTTTTTGTGCTTTTGGAGGACTTTCTATCCCAAGATACACAGTGTGTATACAAAGGGCCAGATACAGAAGCTCAGCCATTGTGCAGGAGAAACTACCTTGTTTGTTTTTTCTGGCAAGCTCCCCCTGGAGTGCAGGTCTAGAGGGAAAATGCATACCTCTTACATACAAAGCCAAATAACAACCTTTCGGATTTTACTGGCTCCTTCAGTCATTTTTTAATCTTGAAGAGTAAACTCAAGACATAGGCGACAATGATGTCCCTTATCAAAACCACCTCAGAGGCATGAATAGGCTTTTTCTGAGGTATGTGAGAAAAATCTAGAGCGGCTCCATAAAGAAAAGGAAATGGATTCTACACAGTCCATGTGATTATAAAAGGTTTTACTCACGTCCTTCTCTATAGAGATTTATGAGGGTTTCTGCTGACATGAAGTATGTTCTTTACTGAATTCCTCAAGTGAAGCAAAACCACGCATATCTGGTTCTAAAGAAACATACTGAGGCACTAGTTTACACAGTAAATGTGAAATAGTCATCTGCTATCCCCCCGCGTACCTGTGAAGTAGACTGAGCCATAACCACTATCTGGGAAAAGATACAAATTTTTAAAATGCAATATATATATATATATATATATATATATATATATATATATATATATATACACATACATACATATATTTTTTTTATTGCCAGTCTAGAAATCAGCTTATAGACCATTTCAATGGCTACTGATGCGTAGGAATGTGACAGCAGGTGGACACTGGAGAGAAAGTTGGAAATCTTGGGAATGTATTTCTCTAATGAATGAATTCTTGCAGCTTCTGCAGAAAGGATGCTTGAAACAATCATCAGTTCACCCTTAAATTCTAACTAGTGGCTCCTCTGAACTTGTAGGCCAAGACACTGTCTTTCACATGTATTGGGGGTTTATCAAATTTCAAACGCTGTGTTAAAAGTCAAGGATATGCAGAAAATGAGATGAATATAGTGCCTGTTTTCATGGAGTCTTAGTCTAACAGAGAAAGTTATTGACTAAATGCTTGCACAACAATTTACAGAATGAATAACAATGATGGTTCGTGCTATTAATTGGGAGTTTGGGGATACATAATAGGGGTCCTTAGCCTGTGGGGAACATCAGGTAAAGCTTCCAGCACAAGTAATGTTTAGAGTGAGATATGACAAATTTGCAGAAGCTACCCAAACAAGATAATTAGTGAAAAGCATAACAGGCCAAGAAAATTACCGTGTGCGAAGACCCTAAATCAAAAGTTACCTGAGGAAGCCCAGTGTGATGTGATCAGAGAAGGAAGGGTAAGGAAAACAGTTTCTTAAAATAAGGAATAAGGCACAGGGAAGAAAGGGACCAGATGATATAGGGTTTTCCAAGCTGGTTAAGACTTTAAAAAACTTACTTCAAAGTGCACTGAAAACTTACTAAGGATTTTAAGTGAAGGTATGATGTAATAAGATCTGCAATAGGGAAAAAAAAGGTAAGTCTGGAGACAGCACAAATAATGGAAGAAGGGACAAGGACAGATGCAGAGAGGCCTGTAAGAGAGGTACTTCAGTCATCTGAAGAATCAGCCCTTGGACCAAGATGTCACTGAAATAGAGAAAAGTGGAACACAGTGAACCTGCATTCCGTTGAATCATTGCAACTGCCTCTTTGTTGCAGTAAAAGTGGTTGTTTATCAGCAATTGTGTGTTTAGGAGGCAGGTTTGGCAAGACTTGGTCCTTTGTTGGGTGTAAGATGAAGGAGAAGGAGTCAAGGAGAATGTCTGGTCTTCTGGATTGTACAAAGGACAGTGCCGCTTACTGAAATGGAAAAATAGGAGGAGAGCAGATTTGGAAAAATAAATTATGATTCCCATTTAGGACAAATTTATGAGATGCCCTTGAGTCACCCAAGAATGCATTTGTAAGCAGTGATCTGGAATCAAAGGCAAGCTCTAGGATGAAGATTTAGATTTGGAAGTCATCAGCATATGGAAGCCAGGAGGGGATGAGCTCCCCTAGAGAAAGGGAGTGAGAGAGAGATAC
>PITA01007112.1:0-94201 GCA_004023965.1 Spilogale gracilis
ACTCTCTCCCTCCCTCCCATCCTAACTTCCTAACTTTCTCCCTCCCTCCCTCCCTCCTTCCTTCCTTCTTTCTTCCTTCCTTCTTTCCTCCCACCCTTCCTCTCTCCCTCCCTCCCTTCCCCCCCCCCTTTCTTTCTTTCAAAGATTTTATTTGGGCCTCCTGGGTGGCTCAGTCGGTTAAGTATCTGCCTTTGGTTCAGGTCATGATCTCAGGGTCCTGGGATAGAGACCCGCATCTTTGGGCTCCCGGCTCAGCAGGAAGTCTGCTTGTTCCTCTCCCTCTGCTCTCTCCCCTGCTCCTGCTGGAGAGAGAGAGCGCGCGCGAGAGCAGGAATGGGGGGAGGGGCAGAGGGAGAAGAGGGTAAGAGAGAATCTCAAGCAGATTCCCCACTGAGCACAGAGCTCAGTCCCAGGACCGAGTCAAGAGTTGGACAGTTAACCGACCGGGCCACCCAGGCTCACTTTCAGCAATAAAATTAACATCATAATGGAACCACGATGCATTTATTCATTTATAGTCTCTTTTTTCTAAGCAGCGTGCAAAGCAGCTTACAACATAAGGCACCTAATAAAAATATTGATGAAATAGATAGAGAATCAGCATCAGAGAATATAAAAGCAGAGTGAGAAAACTAAGTCCGCGGGGGGGAAAAATAAATGTTTTGGATCACAAGGGGCCACGTAATTACTATGGTTGGGTTTCAGAGTTGGCTCTGGGATTCCTGGCAGCTAAAGGAAAAAGGGAAATGTGATCTGTTAAGCAGTTCTCATACTCAGAAAGGAGGAAGATTTCTTGAGGCTCAAGGAAAGCACAGCCTCTCCTGAGACTGTTCTGAGGGTGATTTCTCTCTTGAGACCCACGGGGTTGGGGAGGTTCGCCGTCGCCGTGATGCAGCGAGTGGGTTCCCAGGGGCTGTTTCTGCGGCGGTCTCTGCAAAAACTGGCGCCCAGCATCCAACGTGGCCCAGGGAAGGGGGTTCTACAACGGCCCGGGGTGATCCAGGAGCAAACTGGGGCTTTGACCCAGCCCAGCATTGGGCTTCTGAGTCCTAAGAGGGCAGCAGGGGCTGACTGTGCCTCAGGAGCTCTCTCTGTCCCCAGAAATTTGAAGAACACTTTTATGGCTGTATAATATGCCCACAAAATGGACATCAGATGACCCCCTTCCTCCGGGCAGTTTGTGTGAGCCTGGAGTGGTAAATGAGGGGAGGGTGGAAGGACGGCACCGTGACAAAGGCAGGGTTGGGGGGCGCTGAGCGGACCTTGAGTCTCAGCCCCTGCCTTGTTCCAAGGCCGCTTGGATCCTGCGGGGCTGAGCAGAAAGTCCTTTACTGGCCGCTGGCTCCTGCGTCTAGGACACTTCCCACGCCCCTCCCGCTGAGCAGAGCCCAGCTTGACTCTGTCCCTTTGACTTGGGGGAAGCACCGCCCTGCTTTGGCCTCACTGGAGGGGCCAAATATTTCAATTATGAGGACGTGGTCAAAGCCTGCCCGCTCCGGCCTCCGGCCTCCGTGGCTGGCAGTGGAGAGAGGCCGTCTGTGGGGACAGAGGTCCGGGCTGGTGGTGACGGGGGAGCCGCGGACGGCGGGGGGGCGGGGGGGGAAGGGGTGGGAGGCCGAGGGGGGGGAAGGGGGGGTTAACAGCAGACAGGCCTTCCCTGCTGGCTGAGAACAAAACCACCGCTGGGAGGGAAAGTATGTGTGGGGCATTTTTGTAATTCCAAGAGGCTCGGTCCAGGTCTTGCCCAAACGGTCAATGAATCAAAGCCAGGAATGGCTCTACCTGTCAGCGGGCTTTCTCCGGGCTCACAGCGGAGGCCGGCCCCTCGCCCCCGGCCAGCTGGAGCCCTCCCAGTTCCCCAGAAGGATGGTTGGCTCTTCGAGGAAGCGTGTGTCATAGGCAAACGCCAGACGCGGGCAGCCTCCGGGTAGAGCTCTCAGCTTCCTCCTCTGCCCGCTTGTCTGCCCCTTCTCGGAGAGGGGCGTAGCCTGCGTCTCTCGCGTCGTCCACTCCGGGGAGCCGAACGTGGCCCCCGGAAAAATACATCCTCTTCCTAGTCCCCTGAATGTGTCCTTATTTGGAAAAAGAATTTTTGCAGATGTAATTAAGTGAAGGACCTCCAGGTGAGATCATCCCAAATGATCTGAGTGAGCCTTAAATCCAAGGACAAGTGTCCTTATAAGAGACGCATGGAGGAAAGAAGGAGGAGGCCAGATGAGGGTGGAGGGGCAAAGGAGCGCAGCTGGGAACCAGAGAACGCCTAGGGCCACCAGACACTCGGGAAGAAGTGGGAAGGAGCCCTTCCCTAGAGCCTTGCCAACCCCTGAATTTCACTCCTGGGAGCAAAGAAATTTAGAATCTTGGCCCTACTTGAGACGGGCCGAAATGCAATCTGCATTTCAGGGTGATTCTCAGTGGATTCTGTTCCCTGGAGTCTGAGAAGGGCTGACCTACAGTAAGCACCCCGCCCAGGGCCATGGGAGCCCAGACAAGCTTGTGCAACTCTTTGCACCCTGGTCTCCCCACCTGTCTCGTGGGGCTCCTGCAGACACCCAGAGGAGCAGATGCAGTGACCTCTGGCGCGACGGCTGACTGGCCAGGTAGCATATGGAAACCACGTTTCCCTCGGCCCCTCCCTATGCTGTCTCCAGGGCCATCCAGTCTGGAGTCATTTCTAGAACTTTTGAAAGCCCCTCTACCATGATGACTCTCCTAAGGAAGACCTCAAGTGTCCTGTAGGCTGCAGAGGAGGTATTGGGGTGCAAGGAGGCCTTTGGCCTCCCCCTCCCCCTGCCCCTGGCCCTGGCTGGGGACCTAGGCCCCAGGGCCTCCTCCCCCAGCTCAGCCTGTGGCATCTTCTAGTTGCGTCCCTTCCCCCAGGGGTCCCAGGGAGGTCTTGCTTCCCAGTAGCAGTGAACCCCCGAGGGAGGTCCTGGAGGATGGGGAGCCGGTTGTGACGTCAGCCCCACGTCAGCCCTTCTCACTTTCCCTGCCGTGGCTGGGAAGAGGCCGCTGAGCGGGTGCCAGCCACGGGGGAGGTCTGTCGCCTGCTCCTGGGCCAGACCGCAGGCAGCCAGGCTGGGCTGCAGCCAGGCTGGGGGGAGGCGTTCTCAGCCCCCAAGCTCCTCTCCGTCTGGCCCTGGGAACCCCTCCCCGACCCCAGATCCTAGTAACCACCCAGGGCTCTTCCGAGCAGGTGAGGTCATTTTCTCCACCAGACCAGCCCGATGCAAAGAAGTCAGCCACCCAGGTGGCAGGAGTCCTGCACCCCCAAGTCTCGGGTCTACATCTTCTCCTTGAGAGCAGCCCAGGGCCCCAATTCCCTCCATTTCATTCCCTTTAGGGGGGCCCTCAGGAGTCGGCCCCAAACACCTATTAGAAGAGAGCTGGCTGGGTCGAGAGGAAAGGGGACAGACAGCTTCCCAGAACACCCTCCAGGGGCCACGGGGGTCCATGAGGACTGGCCCAGAGGGGGCCTTTGAGCAGTTCCAGGGTGCTGTGGGGCAGACACAGGTTCTAGACCCTCTGGCTTTAGGCATCGTGGGCGGCCTGCAGAGCATGGCTAGAGGGACTGAGATTACTGTGTTCACAGTAAATTTATCAGCACTTGGCTAACATCAACCCTTTCTTCTGCTTTTTAGGATTTGCCAGGGGTTCTGTTCTCAAGGCTCAGAATGGTTTTGCCAGAAGTGTGGGGAGATCTGTGGGCCTCTGGGGGGTGGGTGAGTCCAGGTTTCCCCAGGAGAACCTCGAGGTGTTCCGAATCTCTGAATTTGGCAAAATTAGTAGTTCTCAGACTGGGGCTATCTCTTCCCAACTCGGCCATCCCCGCCGCTAACTCTGAGATGCATGGCAAAGTCTGGAGACATTTTGGGGTGTCGCACACAATCTATGGGGGTGCTACTTACTGGCACCTAGTGGGTAAGAGGCCAGGGGTGCTGCTAATGTGCCACAATGCACAGGACAGGCCCCCTACCACCCCCCGTGCAAAGAATCACGAGCCCAAGTGTGCCAAGGTTGAGGAGCCCTGGGGAAGGCAAAGCCATCAATCAGCACAGCATTTAAAAACCACAACCCCCCGGCATTTTACAGGACATCATTTGCAAGCAGACAGGCTCAGGTCCCCTAGAAACTGACCCGACCCATGGCTTGTGCTCTCGTTTACGTGTGTTCACGCGTGTGGGCATGCGTGAACACGTCCACACACATGTGCGCACACACACAGAAAGGAACCCAATAAGTCAATAACCACACAAGAACTTTTTTTAAAGATTTTTTTTATTTATTTGACAGAGAGAGATCACAAGCAGACAGAGAGGCAGGCAGAGAGAGAGGAAGAAGCAGGCTCCCTGCTGAGCAGAGAGCCGGACGCGGGCCTCGATCCCAGGACCCTGAGATCATGACCTGAGCCGAAGGCAGAGGCTTTAACCCACTGAGCCCCCAGGCACCCTATTCAGAGAATTTTTTAGGTGCCCCCCGAGAGCTCAGAGAATGAGGGGTCAGGACGCCCTCGTCCTAGTCCAGGCAGAACTCCCCATTGCTGTGTACCCTGGTCTTGTCACTTCACCTCTCTGAACACTGGCTTCCACAGAATACAATGAGATCGGTTTCCAAGGGCACAGGTTTTGGGCCCAGATGGCATGGGGTTTGGATCCTGGCTCTGTCCCCTTGATAGCGATGGAAAGCTGGGCTCCTTCCTTTCCTTAAGTCCTCATTTTCTCAGCTGTTGTCAGATGGGGGCCCCACATCTCACCTTGCAGAGCTGCTGGGAAAATGAAAGGAAGGTGCCCAACCCGGTGCCACCTGCATCGTAGGCACTCCATGAGGTCTGCTTTCCCTGTCCCTTCCGGGGCTCATGCCAGTCTAGATTTTATGCTCAGGTCAGCACGCTGGCCCACCAGCCTAGGTGGGGGACACAAAATGCAGGACACTGAAATTCAAATTTAACTTGATGTCTTATATTTTGATTTGGTAAGTCTGGCCCCCTGCCTGCTTTCATAAATAAAGCTTTATTGAAACACAGCCATACCCATACATATTGTCTCTGGCTACTTTTCATGCTACAGTATTATCCAGCATCTGCAACACAGACCTTTCGACCTGCAAAGCCTAAAATAGTATCTGACACTTTACAGAAGTTTGCTGAGCCCTGGTGTATGTCAGGAAATGATAGCTTGCCATAGGGTGGTGGGGTGGGTGGCTGGAGCCCACGGGGTGAATACGTCATTCTCAGGATGGTGGATGGAGAGGATACTTGCAGAAGAAAGCGAGCACTGTCACTCTGGGGACACAGTCTGGAAGAAAATAGAAAGCACACTGCCTGGGGGTCCGGGGGCCCAGGTTCTAGGCCTGGCTCTTAAAATACTTCTGAGTGACCTTGGCACAGTCCTTTCCCCTTCTCTGGGCCCGGTTCTTCTTTCCTTCAATGGTTCAACAGGTATTTATTAGACGCCTACTGTGCCGCGGGACACAGGTCCCCATTCTCACGCAGTTTCACCGCAAGGTGGGGTGAGAGACGATGAATGAGTGCACACGCTAGCTGATGTCAGCGGGCTGAGAAATGCCTTGGAGCTGGGATGGGCAGGGAAGAGACATTTGAGTGGAGCCTCAGTTTCCCCATCTGCTGCTTCCTCCAGGCTGACTGGGCTGCCTATGGCAGGAATGAATCAGATCGTGCCAAGAAACTTGTCTTCTAAACTCCCTTGCAAAAGAGCCTTAAGAAAGGATCCTCTGGTCCAGGCAGGAGGGACTGACACCTGGGAGAGGTGTTCTGGGGAGTAAAGGGTGGAGATGAGGAAGGGAGGAAGGCCCTAGTCCTGACCATGGCCGGCAGCAGCTACCTCCCTTCCTGTTTTCCTGCATCCCATCCAGGAGTGTCTGGTCCCGAGCCCATAGCTGGCTGGGCCGCCCTGACCCAGGCGCCAGGCAGAGGGCCGGGAGGATTGCGTTGTGTGAGCTTCCTGCAGAGCCTGGCTCAGACCCCCTGCGCAGACCAGCAGCCCTGGGCAAAATGGGCTAGACTTCGTCCCAGCCCTGGCCCATCCCCCTCTAACCCGCCTGACCCTGAGGCCCCAGGAGGGAGGAACAAGGCCCACGCCTGTCTGGAGGGGAGCAGCGGTAGAGGCACTGTGACCATCAAGCTTAATTTATAGCCCCACCCCTGCTCCCCAGGCCCCCCAGAATCGCCAACGATGATGGTCTGGTCTGATGAGTGCCGGTGGCCCAAAGGCGGTATCACTGTGTCACACATTACTTTAATCGGAGCTTCAATGCCCTAAGGCAAAGGAGTGACCAATGGGGGAATTTTAGCGACGGGGAAAGCCCCCTTGGATTACAGGGTAAATAAATATAGTCCCTTCCAGGCGAACAAGGCTATACAGTTCACTAACACAAAACTCATCTTGTAGGCATTTGTTTATTTAATTTCCTAATAAGCTTATTGGAGTGGCAGGTCTGATTTTTGACGTTCCTTCATGTATTCACTTGGTGCCTGGCTCTGTGCCGGGCCCTAGACCCCCCCAGCAAGAACACAAGAGCCCTTTTACGTGGAGGCCGTGTGGTTCTATAGCACAGAAGACCACTGCCCCCGAAGGAGGCAGCCGGGAGGCGTGTGGAGCGAGGACTCACTCTAATTCCACCTCCTGACTCAGGGCCGTGCTCCTTCCGCACCAGCAGGGCCCAGACTGGGCTCCACTGCTCTCCATTCTCAGGGGAAGTTCCCGGGCCTTCAGAGAATACAAGGACCCTGCATCAACTAATACAACACTAGGGGTCAATCATACTTCAATTAAAAAAAAACTTTGGGGAACACTGGGTTAAAATCAAAAAGATGTCTTCAGGGCAGTTCGGTCAATAGACCATATGTCTCTTGACCTCAGGGTTTTGAGTTCAAGCCCCATATTGGGTGTAGAGCTTACTTAAATTAAAGAAAAAAGTCTTCACTGCAGGACTTCTCAGAGCCTGTAAGGCAGTCAGATGTGGAAGGAGCAGACAGTGTGTTCATTGATCTTGCAGAAGATCTATGGATACAGCCTGCAAAATGCTGATTTGCCAACTTCCTTTAATGCCCTATTAGGCATATTTTCCATTGCCTACCGCTCACAAAGATGTGTGCAGGGTTAACTTCTCTCTGTAGACGTCTTCTCTTCCATGCCTCCAGTCTTCCAGCATGACCTGAGCTTCTAGAACAGAAGTGGAGAGGGAGGGGAACTGACCAGGTGCACATTCTCCTGCTCCAAGTCTCAGTGTCATCTCACACCGCCCGGCCAGGGACCAGAGCTAAACTTCAGGTGTCAGGCCTAGGGCACCGCACGTGGGGTCCCTGCAGAGACTCCTTTATCTAATCCCAACAATGCTAGGTCTGGTCCAGGGCCCGAGCCAGTCAAGTCATCTTTCTAGAACACAAATCAGGCACTGTAGCCTGGTGACTCCTCAGTACCCTCAGGATGGAGTCCAAAACTTCAGCCTGTGCTCTGCCTACCCTTGAGCCTCATTCCCCTTCACTTTCTATTCTAGAAAAAGCAAACTGCTTACGGGTGCCCAGTCCACGCTGTGCTCATTCCTGCTTCCCGGCCTCTGTGCGCCTCGTCCCCATGCCTACAACATTCTTTCTATTCCTCTGCATGATTTCATTCCTCCTTGGAAGGCCTCCTAATGTTGACGTCTTCTTCTGTGAGATCCCTCCCTGAGCCCCGAGGCTGGCATCTCCCCTGGGTTCTCTCCACCTCGACTGCAGACTGCTGTTCTAACACTTTGAAGCCTCCGAGCTGCACGAAAGACCATTCCATGGCTGGCTCTTACATATCAGGAGGTTTTCGGGCGAGAGTGTAGGTTCACAGATGCACTGTGTGGCCTCAGGTGAGTTCCTGGACCTCTCTGTGCCTCTCCATCCTCTTCTGTAGGATGGGGTCTCTGTG
Organism: Spilogale gracilis; assembly: GCA_004023965.1. Lineage (NCBI taxonomy): Eukaryota > Metazoa > Chordata > Mammalia > Carnivora > Mephitidae > Spilogale > Spilogale gracilis. Next base: position 7,917 of record PITA01007112.1, read on the forward strand.
AATGGATAAAGGCCCAGCATAGAACCCCGTCCGGCCAATGCTATGTGATATGTGTGTTATGCAATGGTCACAACGGTGGCGTGAGCCCCAGGGTCCTTGTGGCCGCTCTGTCACTGACCGGCCAGCCACAGGCAAAACCCTGGCTAGGCCGCGGCACCCTCAAAACAAGGTCAGGGCATGCATGATCCCTGTGGCAGGTTGAAGGGTGTCCCCCACAAAGGGTACGTCCGCAACCCAGAACATGTCAATGTGACCGTATCTGGGAAATGGTCCTTATGTAATCAAGTCAAGCATCTCTAGATGAGATCATCCTGCTGCTGCCGATATCCAAGTGGGTCCTAAATCCAACAACAAATATCTCTGTAAGAGAAAGGCAGAAGATATTTGCGACGGGGAGGTAGCAGAGCCTGGAGTGATGCAGCCTAATCACGAGCTAAGAAATGCCTGGAGCCACCTTCTCCTCTAGGGCATTTAGACGAACTGCGGCCTGGCCAAAACCTTGATTTAAGACCTCTGGCCTTCAGAGCAGTGAGAGAATAGGTTTCTGCTGTTTTGAGTCACTCAGTTTGTGGAAACCCGTTATGGCAGACACGGGAAACTCATATAATCTCTAAAGGGCTCCCCTAGCTCCTGCGAGAACTGATTAGATTCTTACAATTATCAGACAGGTTTCCCATGGGCAGCCCCAGGGTGCCTGAAGCCCAAGAATCTGACTCTGGTAAGAGAACCTTATTCTTCTTCGGGGACAATGCTCCTGGGACACCCACCTTTTCTCCCTCATCAGCCCTTAATGACCCACTAACAGCCAAGGCAGTTAGAGCTGGAGGAATCCTTTGAGATCCTCTCCCACGCCTCTGCACCCTAGCACAGGCTCTTCCTCTGGGGGAAATGCTGTTCCCTGCTGCCTCCATCTTCCCCTTGACTACTGAGCCTCCAAGCAGACTTGGGCATCCCTTCTCGATGAAATCTTCAGGTGCTTACCAACCAGCTGCCCGGGTCTCTGGGCCCTTTGATGTAGCATAGGCTGCGCTCGTTCCCTTCCTCTGTTATCAGCAGCGACCTCAGTCCCTCGCACAGAGCCATCGGGCCCCCATGGCTGGGAATGGGACGCTCCGGCCCAACGCACCCAGTTCCCAGGCGAGGAGCTCAAGCCCGGCTTTGCCGTGGCCACTCAGTGGCGGGGGGGCCTCTGAGCGGCGAGCCAAGGGCTCTGGTCTCTGCCATTTGCACGTGATTCCCTCTCGAAGCCTCAGTTTCTTAAGCAAAGGGGTGAGAAGATGTTTGTGGACAATTCCGAGTTCCGAGTCAGGGCAGCTGCGCACCTTGGGGCTGTGGCCTCCGTGTCAGGCCGGGACGAGTCCGGGTGTCTCCGCTCTGGGCTCCATCATCCAAACACAGGGGGCCTGCTGGGCGGTGCTCACGTCCTGGGCCCATAACCCTTTCTGGGGTAATGAGTTCCATAAGTTTATCTTTGTGGGGTACTGTGAATTCCTGTTTATCCAGGGACCCACAGAAATAAACAGAATACTCAGATGACCAGAATTTTCCATCTCAGCATGTTCAAGGGTAACCCAAGTCACGGCCATCCCCCAGGCCTCGGAAGGCCCTGAGGGGCCACCGCGCGCCCCAGCCCCCCATTACGCTCGGCTGCATTTCACCACTTGGTGGGTCATCGGTGGAATCGCAGACCATTGGAACTAGAAGGGCCTCAGAAACCCCTGTGGGTCGCAAACCGGGCCCTGAGGGAGGCCTGTGGCCCAGGACTATGGGGGGGGGGGCTGGAGCATGCCCAGAAGGCAGAGCTCAGGTTTTTATTACATATTGGGATATCACATGAGATTTTCCTTGAGGAAGGGGGTTTCTTTCACTAAAAACAAAACAAAACCCCCCACAAAACGCAGAAACCACCAAAGCAGTTCAAATCTCCCTCGCTTTACTAAAGAACTCTGTGGACCCAAGCCCTGGAGAGCAGAGGTCTCCTGGCCACTGGTGCAGGGGATGGGCCGGGGTTTGGGGGCACTGCGTTTCGTACCCCAGCCGGAGCCCACAAAGGGCGGCAAGTTTTCTGCTCTCCTGTGCCATAGTTCACTCTTCACCAGAATAGCCACTTAACAGAAACATCCTCTGCCCTGGCCGTCCCCCAGCCAGGACTTGAGCGTCTTCCATTGTTTACCTGCAGTGACCTTCTTCCTTCCCACTTTGGAGAAAGGGACCTGCTCAGGACAAGATTTACTGAACAAGTCTGTGGTCATTCTCCCTAGCTGGGTCACTGCCTCCTCCTGGGAGGGTCCTGCCCACATAGCCCACCCCTTGTCCTTCCTGGGGGGCTGGCTGTCTGGACACTGGCCAGTGTCTGGGTCAGAGACCTGTGCTCGGGAGGCGCGGGGATGGCCAGGCAGGGGGTGGCTTCCCGAGGGGGTGTTCGAGGCTGGCTCAGGCAGCAGGGGCAGCGGGCAGCTCGGGACACAGACTTAGGCAGCCCCTCAGACCGGGACAGATTCATGGTACGCTGAACTGACCTCTTCCCTGTCCCTCAGTGTATGTACGTGGAGACCCTACCACGTGGGGACCCAGAGGGGAGCAAGCCCCCGGTGGCCTCTGGGCGCCCCCTCTCTAGTGAGAGGACAGACAGACAGGCACTCACACAGCATGTTATTTAGGGGAGCCATGGGGTGCTGGAATAGAATTACAAAGAGGGGCACGAATGAGATGGGGAGCCGGAAGGGACTCCAGGTGGAGGACACTTAACCCGGGGACCTAAGGAGGAATGGGAGTAAGGGAGGCAGCGGAGCGGGGAGAATGGAGTAAGACGACAGGCCCACCACGCCGGATCACGACATTAAATGAAATCATGTGTCTAAGACTCTCAGCACCATGCACGCCACAAGGGGCTCAAAAAATGACAAGGATCCTTGGGGCTCCTCACTTAGAACTTCTGGAATCATGGCATCTCAGGGCATCTTAAAGGTTGCCTCAACCAGGGGTGCAGTTTTACCCCAGGGGACCCTTGACCGTGTCCAGAGGCATTTTTGATCATCACAAAATGCGGGGGGCAGGGGGGCGCTGGTATTAGTGGGTAAAGACCAGGGATGTCACTGAGCGTCTTACGGGTCCAAAGACAACCTGCTTTAAGGAACACCGGCCGTGTACCGGGTCCGCATCTGAGCATCCCCCAGTGACGGGATGCTCACTACCCTCTCAGGCAGCCTGTTTCGTCTCTAAGGTTGGTGGATTCGTCATGTTCCTTCTCCGCGTCCCTACAGCCTGCTCCCAGCCGGGAGCTAGCCTAACCCAGCGTCTGCTGTAACTGCGGGCCTATTTGTCAGTCTTGCCTGCCGCCAGGCTGGAGACCGTGCACAGAACCCACGACCCAGGACCAGGGCTGACTGATCCCCTGCCTGGATGAAAGGCGACAACATCTACCCCTCTCCGGAGAACGGGGCCACTGGTGGTGAGGTCCAGGCCCTGGGAGCCCAACGTCCTGGTGCCCTCCTGCCTGCGGCCCACACCCTCGACTGTGCAGCTTCTAGAAGCTCCCATGCTGTGTCTCGGCAAATGGACAGAAAGGTTTGCTTGCTCAGGGCGAGCACGTGCAGAGGGGGTAGTCCAGGGGGACAGGCTTCAACAGGTAAAAAAAGTGCTGTGCAGAATGGTTCAGGAGGTCACTGTCCTCAAGCCTAGAGTTCACCCATCCCCTGGGTCTGCACTGCTAGCCACCGTCTTCCTGTTCACTGAGAGCAGAGGCGGAGCGGCCGCGGCGACCCCACTCCACGGATAAGCAGACGGCAGTGGCAGAGACGGCAGTTAAGCCCCTGAATGGAACCCGGACCCACTGGCTCCAAATGCAGGACCATAAACGTCCCAGCCCCCGGGGGTGAGGGAGGCTGAAAAGACAGGAGGCTAATAGGCACCATTAGTGGGAGGTGCCCTGTCGCCAGGACCTGCGCCTCCTCCGCACCTAATCCTCTCGCGCTTTGGAGGCGCCCGTGGCTGGGTTCGCTCAAACCCCGGAGGCGGGGTGGCGGGGGCCACGTGCCCACACCCAGGGCACCTGCAGCTCTCTCCCATCTCCCCTCCTCCCTGGCTTCCTCTCGCGGCTTGGGCTTCCTTCCTCCCTTCAAAGCTCATGGGTTCTCTCTTTCAGAAGCCACTTTCTTTTCTTTCTTGGAATCTGCGCAGGGAAAGACACCTGTGTTTCTGTTTCGATTTCTTCTCAGGCACTCGTGTTTCCTGGGGAGGGCAAGGTGGGGATCATGGCCCAGGGGCAGCAGGCCATCACCCGGCCCCGACAAGCTGGACAGCGTGCGTCCGAGAGGCCTGATCCCTCTGTTTCCAGGCCCTGACACTCAAAAAGCCCCTCTCCCTTGTCCCCTCCCCCTCCTGTCTGTCACTGGTTTGCTCTCTGCCCTCCAGACTCAGCCTCGGAGACTCACAGAATCAGGGATGACGGGAGGGTTTTTTTGTTTTTTGTTTTTTGTTTTATTGGAATCCAGGCCCAGAGAGGGGCAGGGGTTTGCTTAACCACCAGTTAGGGGCAGCACCTCCCACTGTGCCAGGCAGGAATCCTGTCCCGGATTGGCCCACTCCCACCAGTCCCTCAGAACAATCCCTGGGCAGGCCTCTGTCCCCTCCACCGGTGACCATCACCTGCTTGCTTGCTTGCTTGCTTGCTTGCTTGCTTCCTTCCTTCTTTCCTTCCTTCCTTTCTTCCTTTCTTTCTCTTTATTTCTTTTTTAAGATTTTATTTATTTATTTGACAGAGAGAGAGAGAAAGAGAGAGTGCAAGTAGGGGGAGCAGCAGGGAGAGGGAGAAGCAGGCTCCCACTGAGCAGAGAGCCTGACATGGGACTTGATCCCAGGACCCTGGGATCTTGACCTGAGCTGAAGGCAGGTGCCCAATGTCTGAGCCACCCAGGTGCCCCGATCCTCACCTTCTTACCCAACTTGCTCTTCAGGACACAGCCGAGTGTCACCTATTCCAGGAAGCCTCCTTGGATGTCCTCTTCCTTCACCGCAGTTCCCTAGGCTGAGAGACGTTCCCCCCTCTTCCCATAGTCTGACACCTACCACTCATTTCCACTCGAGTGGAAAACCTGTTAATGTCTACACCAGGGCTCAAAACGCCTATCCTCAGCCAGACTCACTTTTCCTCACCCTGACTTGTCTTTCTGCTGTTGTGAACAAAGCTTCAATCTTCTCTTTTTAACAGCTTTATTGAGATCGAATTCGCATGTCACACAATTCATCCATTTAAATGGTTTTAAAGTATTCACAGATGTGGGCAGCTACTACCACAGGCCTTTGAGCATTTCCGATGACTCCGAAAAGACAGGCCCTACCCCTTGGCTCTTATCACTCCCCAGGTCCCCACCCCACCCTGAGCAAACATGAACGTCCTTTCGGTCCTTGTGGATTTCCCTAATCTAGAAATTTGTAGAGCTTTCTAGAACTCACACAGTAGGTGACTTTTGTGACTGGCTTCTTGAACTCAGCATAGTGTTTCCACGGTCTGTCCACGAGGTAGGGCCTATCGGTACCTGAGTCCTATTTATGGCCGAATAATATTCCGTGTTACGGATAGACCACGTTTTGTTTAGCCCTGTGGATTGTTTCCACATTTTGGCTACAGGAACAATGTCGCTCTCAACATTCCTGTGCAAGTCTTTGTGTGGACATGTGTTTTCATTTCTCTTGGGTAGATACTTAGGAGTGGAATTGCTGGGTCATAGGGAACTCAGTGTTTCACTGTTTGAGGGCCTGCCAGGATGTTTCCCAAGCAGCTGCACCGTCTCCCACCCCCACCCGCGGCTCCGAGGGCTCTGGCTTCTCCACATCTCGGCCATCCCTCGCTATTATCTGACTTTTTGATTCCAGCCATCCCAGTAAGGGACACAGACGTCCTTTTTTTTCCCCCAGAGTTTTTTCCAAAATTTATTTATGGACACCTCAAACAGATGTGCTTTTCATAAACAATTTTTGGACGAATACAAATTTTAAAACAGAAGAGATGACATTATAATTAACAAGGAGGAAGGAATTGCATTTATTGGGATGACAGCAGTCGTTTGGTGCTGATACAATCATGATGAACAGAGAGCGGGTGCGCGTGCACGCGTGCCTGCTTATGTGCGTGTGTGCGTGCGTGTGCATGCGTGTGCGTGTGTGTGTACTGGGGTGTATGCAGAGGCATACATCTTTTATTGGCTGGCATCAAGGCCCTGGGACAGTGAAATCCTGGAGGCAGACCCTGGAGTGGGGAGCCCACCTCTTTACTTCTACTAGGGAACCGAGGCAGGGTTTTTTTGCTTTGCTGAGCCTCATCATTCTCTTCTGCCAAATGGGAGAATAGTAGGTGGGTGAGAAATGGTGAACACAAGTACTGAGTAGAGTTGCTGGTGCACAACATGAATCCGAGCAATATGAATCCCAGTAATGGTCACGATGATCTCTCCAAAACCCTTGCAGTCCTTGGTGCAGGCGGGCCCTCATGGGTGTGGGTGGGGGGACCGGCACCAAATGTGCCCCAGGGAGGAGGCCAGCTGAGGGCTGGGGCTGGACGTGGGGCTGCCCAGGGAGGCCCCTTGGCCAAAGTTCCTGTCCAGGCCGGCCCTTGTCTGGCACGGGGAGTGGTTTTCTTTATACAAGCGTTTTGAGGCTCAGCACATGTAAGCCTCCTCCTGATGGTTTGAATTAGAAGGCAGCTGGTGCCTTCTGGAAAACCCAGGAAAAAACATTATTGTTGGAGGCCGGTCTCCTTGCTGGCAGAGCCGACCGCCCTGGCCTGGCATGCCAGAGCCCGAAAGCCTTTGCTGGCAAAATCAGAGCCTGCCCGTCCGGGGCTCCCCTCCCCTGTGCCCCCTCCCTCCCTCTGGCTCAGCTGGCCTCAGCTGGGCCTAGAGAATGCCGGCTGCCAGATGGGAGCTGGGACAAGAATCCACTGGTCGTCTGGGCCCATCCACCCCAGCGGCATGTTGGTGGACCGAGGTCTGACTCAGCTCGCAGCCTGGTGTCTGGCGAGGCCAAGGTGGTGCCTTCTGGGAAAAGCTGGTGGGGGGTCTCGGGGAGGGAAGAGCACCTGGAGGAAGGCAGCACCAGATGCACAGCTTGGGGCAAAGAGGGCTCGGGGCTGCTTTCCTGGGACAGAGGAGGAGACTGGGCTCAGAGAGGCGATGTCACGGAGCTGGCCATCAGCCCCGCCGCGCCTCCTGCTCGGTCACAACGGTTAGAGCCGCATGACCAGAGTCGCCTTATCTCCTGGAGGGCAGCTCGGAGAAGCCCGGTTTCAGATGGGCAGCGGTGATTGCCCGGACCTGTGGGTTCCTGATAAAGTCACGGCAGCTCGGAAGCAGCCTCATGGGAGGTCCCCTCAGGCCCCATCCTGCCCCGTCCTGGCTGTCCCCACTCTTTCAGCTCCTGCCCCTCCTCCCAGGGGTCTGGATAGTCCAGGCCCCAATCCGCGGGGCCCATTGCTCGCCACCCCTCTTGATGGTCCCCTGGGCTTGGGGTGACATGGCCTGCGTCTGCACCAATGAGGGCGGGCATTTCCACTTCTCACCCTACATGAGGGTTCTCTTGTCTCCGTACCGCGGGGCTCCGGGAAGATCGAGATATGGATTAGAACAGGGCCCGGCCTGTGAGTAGGCAAACAGCCCTGTTTTTTAAAAAAATCTATTTCCCTGGCTCTGCGTCTTAGCCATACTGTCCCCTTGTTGGAATCTTTCTCCTCTTCTGTGGTCCTTCCAAGCCCTGCCTCTCCGTTAAGGCTGAGTCCAAATCCCACCTTCCCCGCAGCGCCATCCCAGACCTCCCCGCCGGAACCGGCCCGGCGCCTGGAACCCGCCAGAAGGATGTACTCTGCTTCCCGCCTTAACCAGGGCTATCGGGGGTGCTGAGCTACACACAGTTTTGCCATTTTCCCCTGGTGGGTGTGCACCCTTTCCCCACAGAATTAGGAAAGAACTGCAAACAAACCCTTGGTGGAGAACGAGCTACTCCACTCGGCGGAAGGCTTCATCCCAATAGGCAGCTTTGCGCTCATCGTTGCTGTGCTGACCGTGAAGCTCTGGGCGGGGGCTCCTAGGCCTGACCTCCCGTGGCGCCGCTGGGGGGGGCTCCTAGGCCTGACCTCCCGTGGCGCCGCTCGCCGTGGGGTGGGTGCAGAGCAGCAATCCAAGGCCCTTCGGTGTGGCCGGTGCTGGCTGGCCAGCCTCAGTTCCATTTGCTGGAGCATCAAAGACACACCTGCAGCCCGGGGCGTCCGTGGAGTCCTCGCCCCCTCGCACTCCTGAGGCCCAAGCTGCTGTTGAGGCGCAGCTCAGACCCCCCTCCTCTGGGCCCCCCTGCCGTGCCTGCCCCGGGCCAGCTCCTCGATGGCTGCCTCGCCAGCTGCCTCGAGTTGCCAGTTAACTACCTCCATCCCTGGACCACACGTTCCTTAGGAGCAGGGGATGCCTTCTACGCCTCCCCGCCTCTCAGCACCTGGCCCAGCGCCTGGCGCACAGCAGAGCAGGTGCTCAGGGATCAGGGAGAAGCCCGGAAACGGAGTAATGATTATGGTTGTGATGATAATGAGGCCGGCCTCCGTTTCCGGAACGCTGACCTTGAGCCTTTACCTGCTCAGCCCTTTTCCGGCTCCTGTCACGCACTCCGCCCCCCTGCAGCCCAGAGACTCAGGTGCTGGAAGTGCATCTTGCAGAGGAGAAAAGGCCGCCATGAAAGGAAGGCGCGCGGGGCTGGGGCCCTGGGAAGGCACACTGCCTCTTCCTGCCTCAGTTTCCTCTGCTGCACTGGGCCCTGACCCCTGCTCGCCTTTCTCCCTCCAGGTGCTTGGGAGGGTCAGACAGGACCGCAGGCACGCTGCCACGGGCAAACAGCTGCCCCAGGTTACGGGGCAGGGAGTAAATGTTTGCCGGAGAATTCACTCAAGCCCAGTGAGCTGGGGGAACAGGGATTGCTAAAGTGGCCTTTCCCACGCGCACTCTAAGGGTAATAATGAAAGTAGAGATGGTGGCAGCGCCCCAGTTCCGCATGAGAGGCCCCCCCGCCTCCAATGCCCGTCCTCCTCCCGCAGCAGCTGGGGCCACAGTGAGAGCCCCTGCTGCTGCCCAGGCCGTGCCCTCTGTTCACAATGCTCTTCCACTCGGTTCGCCTGGCCCCAACCCGCTTGTGAGCATTCAGCGGAGAGCTCGGCCCCACGGGGCAGCCCTCCCCAGCTCCCGCCCTGCTCTGTGCCCATAACGGCCCAGGAGAACCTCAGCCCTCCTCGGTGGCACTTGTCTGGGCTCTAATGAGACAATTAACCACTCATGACATTAACTTCCCCTGCCAGGCAGGCCCAGGGCTCAGTCGGAACAGGGAGGTCCTCATCCTCCTCAGGCTGGGGCTTGGGGCCACGCGACGACTGGCGGAATGAACGAGGGAGGGAAGGCTGGGCATTTCAGTCAGCAGCATCCCTCACCCAGCTCAGCCTCATTGTGCTGCGAGCTTTGTGGGGTCCGCCCGGGATGCCAGCTGGTCCTGAAATGTTAACAGCTGTGGCATGTGGGCTCCGGCGCCAGATGGAGCCTGAATCCCACCTCTGCCACTTCTTAGCTGTGTGAGGTTGAGGCAGTTTCCCGAGCTCTCTGGACATAATAGTGCCTGGCTGGTGCCATTGATAAGAGGCTTGCAGGAGTCAAAGATGACAGTGACTATGACTGCAATCATTATTATGATCATTGCTCGTAAGCACTCGAAGGGTTCCTCCCCCAACTAATATCCTTGTCCCGTAACAGCAGGGGCCCAGGTCTTGACAACAGAGTTGGAAAGGCCTGGGCAGGGTGCCAGAAAGCGAGGGCCCCGCTCGGCCGCGGGGCCTGGCCGTGTGACCGGGAGGAAGCCACTCCACCTCGCCTGCTATGACTAACACCAGCGGCAGTCCTGTTTCCTAACCTGCTACCTCACAGGCGTGTGGGGAGAAGGTCAGACAGAAGCATGAATGAGAACTATTCTCTCTGCAAATATTTGTTGAGCACCTACTGTGCTCCAGGGCTCAAGGAGGACCAGTGAACAAAACTCCAGGAGTCCTTTCCCTCTGAGAAATCAGAAATGAAGGGATTCCTGCGAAGTGGGAAAGCAACCTATGAATGATCACTCTGCTCAAGGAGGGGGCACGAGGCAGCCGGGCACCTCTGAGTCCCACGGGACCACCTGCCTTCCTGCCTCCTTCTGGCACTGGGACCTGGGAGCTCCCCATTCTCGAAGCCTCTGAGTGTTCGCGTATGAAACGGGCTTTGGGGTGGGCATAAACGGACCTTCGTCGCAGTGCTGGTGTAAGGGTGAAGCGCATTCCCATGAGGGAGGGCTTAGTCCCAGCCAGACAGGGCTGACCGCTCTCTGGATGGGGTCACTGTCAATGCCGTGACGACCTTGCCCTGACCTTGCTGCCTGGCCCCAAGATGGAGGCTGTGACATTATCCTTCAAGGAGACAGAGAGAGAGAGAGAGAGAGAGAGAGAGAGACCAGGAGCCGAGTTGGCCCCTGGGACTGTGTTCCCTTCCCACCTTGGGGAACTTCTGTCACATGCACATGTTTGTTCAGGAAGATCTCAGGATCGAGCCCCACATCGGGCTCTCTGCTTGGCAGGCAGCCTGCTTCTCCCTCTCTCACTCCCCCTGCTTGTGCTCCCTGTCTCTCTCTGCCAAATAAATAAATGAAATTTGAAAAAAAAAGGTTTGAAATATGCCAAACTGTTAATAAGAGAAGGTGGGATGAGATCATCTAGTTATCTTAGACTTTTATGTATTGTTTGAAAAACAGATTACGGGGCGCCTTCGGCTCAGGTCATGATCCCGGAGACCTGAGATCGAGCCCCACATCAGGCTCCCTGCTCGGCGGGAAGCCTGCTTCTCCCTCTCTCACTCCCCCTGCTTGTGTTCCCTCTCTGGCTGTGTTTCTGTCTGTCAAATAAATAAAATCTTAAAAAAAAAAGAAAAACATTACTTTTTTGGTTTGTGTTTCTTGTGATATAATATACTCCACAGAGAATTTCCCATGTTAGCCCATTTTAACAGCAGTGCTCGGTGGCTTTAGGTACCCTCCCCCTGTGGCGCAACCATCACCACCGTCCATCTCCAGAAGGCTTTCACCTTCCCGAACTCAAACTAACCCCTGGGCGCTCGCTTCCCGCGGCCCCTCGCCACCAGCCGCCAGCCACTGGCAACCTCTACTCTCTGTCCCTGTGATGTCCACTGTCCTAAGTGCCTCGTGGAAGTGGGCTCAGACAGCCAACGTCTATCTCACTGGACACAGCGTCTGCAAGCTTCGTCCCTGCGGTAGCACGGGCCAGGCTTTCCTGTCCTTTTAAGCCTGGGTAATATTCAGTAGATGACTTTCACAGTTGGAAAAAAACCCCAAAACCCAACAACAAAAAGAGTATGTGAATGATCAAAGAAGCAGCAGGTGGGTGAACGCAGGGGGCTTCCCGGGAGTGACCCCAATTCTGAATTTCTGATGGGGGTGTAGCAGGCTGGCAGAGGGCAGGCACCCCGTGACTCAGCAGCCCCGGGTTTCTGCTAACATCAGAGGAGGGAGTCGGGCTCCCCCCCCCCGCCCCCGGCAGGGCTCTGGGTCCACTGTCCTATGGCTGAGTGGACAATGAGGACACTCAGCCTGCCAGCCGAGGGCTGTGACTCACAGGCCCCCACACTTGGCCCCCAATACCCTGGCCATTCAGCCCGGGCAGTCAGCAGCGCTGAGTTCCCGGTCCCCTCTGATACCAGCCCTGCTCCCGGGCTCTGGGGACAACCCAATCAGGGCGGTGAGTAAGGAGACTCTGGACAATCCCTCCTTTCATAAACCACTGCTGCTGACTAATGCCTCCCAGTCACGCTGGGCCCTTCCACCCCAAAACCAGCCCCTGCCCCAGAGCGGCCCTGTGGGTTTTCAGGCCCCCCCACTCCTGGCTGGTGTTGCCCTCATGCCCTGCCCCACCAGCCTCTGGGCCCTGCTGGCCAGTTTCCCTTTCCTCCTCCCAACCCTTGGGCCTGTCCTGCAGCAATCAAACCTTTGCTGGGGTGTTCTTGTTTACCTTCCTTCAGCCCACCCCTGACCTTCCCTGGCCACACAGTCTCTGAGCAATGGCTCCAATGAGGACTCCAGGGGAGGGGCGCTATTTCTGAAACTAGGGGGGGTGCGGGGCAGTGTCTTGAGACACCTCCAGCTCCCTTGAGGTGCATGGGGCAGGTGTCTTGGAAGAGATGAGTTTTGGAGTCAGACTCGAGTTCAAATTCTCACTCTGCCACGCACTAGCTGGGTGAGCACAGGCAGGTAACTTAACCATTCCGAGCCTCAATTTCTATATCAGTCTCTTAAAAACTGGAGCAGGTATGGGCAATCCTCCATTCCAGAATGGGTAGGAGGAACCTCCCAGGGAGATGCTCTACGTAGCCTGGGAGTAAGGAGACAGTCTCAAAAGAGGAGCTCAGGAAATGGGGCTGTGATGCCTTGGGGGGCACCTGCTTTCCCAAGGCAAGGCCTCGGCTGACGGGCCTGGGGCATCCCTCCTTCTCTGACGGGCCTGGGGCATCCCTCCTTCTCCTCTGACGGGCCTGGGGCATCCCTCCTTCTCCTCTGACGGGCCTGAGGCATCCCTCCTTCTCCTCGACCCTCATGGTGTCTTGATTGCCCATGCGAAATGGCCTCTGTCCTCAGGGTTGAGAGGAGGGTGGATGCCATTCTTTTATGGCATCAGTTACAGGGAGCCACACCACTGGAGGGGAGCCTGGACTGAACAGTACAAGACAGCAGATGATGAGAAAAAAAAAAGATCGCTGTTTGGTTCTGGAACGGAATCTCTTTCCTTTCTGGTGAGATGCTGGGGAGGGAGGGAGAAAGGACCATGGCCAGCTTCTCTTACTAATGGCCCACCGCCGGCCCCAGCTGAGGGAGGAGAATGGGGAAATAGCTTGGCGAGGTCTAAGAGGCAGCTTGGACAATCGGGAAAAGCTCCGGCCTGTGAGGGGAGAGCCATGGGATGGTCCCAGCGGGCTCTCCCACCAGCTGTGTGGCCGGGGGTGAGTCACAGCCGCTCCTAGTGACACGGCCCTTATCTACAAAGGGAAGAGGTCACAAGTGAGGTCTTTTTAGGCCTCTGCTGCTCTGAGATTCTCGCACTCTGCAATCATCTCCTTAAAGATGGAAAGCAGAGATGCTGAGCTAGACCAGATGTGGCGGATAAACCCAAGATAATCAGCCCAGCGGTTTCTCTCTTTCCAGTGCCCTACGTCAGCAAGGCCTTGGGTGAATTCTGGCCTTTGCTCATTTTGATAGGTAATCAGGGCAACATCTGTGGGCCCGGACTCGTGGAGGAGGGGCTGATGGAACAGTTTTTACCCTCAACCCCTCCTCCTTCCCCCATGGCATGCATCTGATGTGACTTTCCGAATCCTCGAGGCTCCAAACTGGCTCGCATGCCCCGAGCATTTCTGAATCCCGGTTTCTTTGCTCAGACCCCCCAACTTCTCCCAGCTTTCCATGGGGATGCCTGTTCCCTAGAGAAATATTTATTATGTGTCTCCCAGGGGCCTGGCATGAACATAAAATATTCTGGAGCACGTGTGTCAAGACGGAATTCCCACGCAGTGCTGGTGTGAGAGACAACTCGGCTCCTTCATGAGCCAGGGAGAGAAGCAAAGTGATCCAATACCCACAGGGTAAAGCGGCAAGTGGGTGAGAAGGGCTCTGGGAGGCAGGGAACACCCCTACCCCACCCACCGCCTGCCCTGCAAAGGGAAGCTGGGTGGGGAAATGACAGGAGCTAAGGCTACCGCTGGGAGGGGAGCATTTCATTTTAAAGTGACTCCCCCTCCCCCATTTTCATTATGGTTCATTTCTTTCAGCAGCTTGACTGCTTTCAGTAACTGTGCGGCCACTTGTTGGTTATCTGAAGCCCCCCACCTCTAGAGGGAAAGCTCCCGGAGGGAAGGAGGGTGATCTCTACCCGGGGGCCAGACAGCCCCCGCAGATAGAATGTACAGGACAAGTCCCCGCAGCAGCCACAAAGGCACGAGAGCAGGCAGGGGACAAAATCAGGATGGTGGGGTAGCGAGGCCAGGTCAGAGCTGGGCAAAGAGGTCGAACATTCCGACTTCGGTGAGCGAGGACATTTTTTTCTTCTCGCTTCCTAATCAGTGGTTTCTTGCCCTTCACCGGGGCCTGGGGCACAGAGCATCCGGGCCCGGAACGCAGACATGCGTGGGCGAGATGAGAAACTGTGCTGGCAGCCCCAGAAAAGAATTGGGCTTTGTCTTCATGTTTGAATGCACCTGTCGTCCCAAACCCTTGACAAATACTGTGTCATTCACCTTCCAAGCCTCTCTGTGGATTCGGTCCCGGGGAGCAGGGGCGGAGGGGGTGCAGGCAGAGGGCTCCGAGCCACATTCCGTGCATTCCTGCCTCCTGACAGCTCCTGGTACCACGGTGGTGAGCCCGGGAAGTCCAGAAATTCCAGCTGACTCATCTGTGGGGGAGCAAGGCCGACACGCGGGGACGGGCAGAATCTCCTGGAGCTCTGCCCCTGCCGATGTCCCGATCCAGAGGGGAAAGTGGTGGGGTGGGGGGTCGCGATGGCCAGGATCCTGGCCGTTCCTGCTTGACTGATACCCAGGGGTCACCCGAAGCGCCAGGAACCGGTGCAGGTGCAACAGGGTGTCACGTGTGAGTTCTGGCTCCGTCCTTGCCACCTCTGTAACCTCGTCAAACCTCTCGGCGTCTGTGCTCTCGAGTGGGAACGTAGAAACGGGGGTGCTGATGGTTGACTCCACAGCTGAGTGCTGAGGACGAAGCAAGAGAACGTGGGTAAGATCCCGAGCACCGTCCCTGGCACATGGGAGTTTCACAACAACGATGAGTCGCGCTAGCGTGTCGCGCTTCTGATGCAAGGACCTGAGAATCACTTCCATGCGGGCAGGCGAGCGTGCAACGGGCCCTCGTGCGGTCCCACAGGACGAAGGCTGCCAAAGGGCACGGTGGCCAAGTCCCGGCCCTGCTCTGGGATTCAGGGTAGAGCCACCTTCCCTCTCTGTCTCGCTCTGAGTCTCCCCGTCATGGCCACGCCTCCTGTGGGCAGGGAGCTGTGACCACACGCAGGGACCGACACCATGCTGAACAGACGGCCACTTTTCTGGTCCTTGCACCAGCCTCCAGATGGCTTATAACCAGATCCCTGCCAAATTCCTCTCGCCTCCCCCGACCACGCGTCTGATGCCAGAGCATTTCTCAAAAGCAGGAAATACATTGCCACCGTCATCATCTCATCACCGCGTCACGAGCCCCCAGCTTGGCCCCACCTTCCGGCCGTCTTCCCAGGAGATCCCCGAAGCTTTTCCCCAGCTTCGTCCTGGGGCTGTCGGGGAGAGTGAAGTCCGGGAAGGAGGACTGGACACGGGGTGCGTTGCGATCTGGGGCCAGTCCCTGGTTTCCTCACTTGCCCCGCCGTCTGTGAACGGAGGAGGCTGGCTGAGGTCATCCGTTTCCAGCAGTTGGGTCCCAGGGGGTTCTGGCCCCGAGTGCGGAGGAGCCGGGAAGATTAACACTTACTCTTCTCCGCCGGAGAGCACGGGGGCTACAAGGCAAATGGGCTCGGGGTTCAAATCCCACCCTGTCCCCTGGCTGGCTCTGTGATCTCAGGCAAGAGCCACAGGCTCTCTGAGCCACTATCTTGTCTGACAAAGGGACGTGCCTTTCACATATCGCCACCCCCAGACTCAGTGTAAGGGCTGAGATGATGTGTGTGCAGAACTCGGCACGCTGCCTGGTACTCATATTCGATTCTTAATTTCCCCCAGAAACAGGGCCAGTTCATCCTTACTGGACTGCTCACTTATGGGCCTCGTGTTGGTTGGTGGGAAGAGAAGTCAGGCCTGGTTTCCATGTTACGGCCATCACACCAGGCCAGCTTGAGGAGGAAGCCACAGGTCTGCTCCAACGCCCTCGGGCGGCTCTCGGAGCTCCTGCCAAGAGATGGCTTGGTGCTGCCTTTTCCTTTATGCCCATTAGTGTGTTTCCAGATGTTTCAGGCAGCAGCCCAGGGAATTCTTTCAGGTTCTGTTTCTCTGGCTCTCTTTTCCTGTGGCTTCTCTTTCCTCTGCTTTTCCCCAGCGGGCTACCGCAGCTTTAGAGACAAAAAAAAAAAAAAAAAACACACACACACACACACACACAAAAAACCCGACATCTTGCTCATTGCCTTCGAAAGCTTCTGCCCACGGTCCCTTTCTCAGAGAAGATCCTTGGTTATGTTTTGGCCAGACAGCTGGATAGCTTATAAAATGTTCCTTTTGCAGCCACAATGAGAAATGCCTTTTGTATTTTGCACTTGGATTTCACTAGTCCCGTCCTGCACGTGTCCGAATCCCCGAGAAAAGGCAGCAGTGTCCCAGGACTGCAGAATGGCCCACGCTTTCTCCTGAACGCCTAGGCCACATGGCCGCTTCAACCAGGTTGTGTCCCTTTTCCCAACCCCACGAAGTGGGTTATATTAGCTTCCCTTCTTTTTTGAGAATCTAAGACTCAGAGAGACTACATAACTTGTCCAAGGTCAATGAGGGAACCATATTGTCCCCACTCCAAAGCCTCAGCTCTTTCCAGGGCAGACGGATGGTGGGGGCATGACTACATGGTGTGTGTAGGGCCTGGGCCCTGGGCCTTTGTGACCAGTCATCTGCTGACCTGGGGACCAGGCCATGGGTTTCAAACTGAAATCCAGCCCAATAAGAAAGCCATTGGCTTTGCCTGATCCCAGAGGAGAGGGTTAATTCAACTCCTGCAGAAGCATCAGCAAAATAGATGTGTGTGTGTGTGTGTGTGTGTGTGTGTGAGATACACGTACGTGTGAGAATGTATGCGAGGACACATGTGCTCTGCATGAGGACGTGTGAGCCTGAAAACATTTGCATATCCGTGTGCACACGTGTGTTCTTGGGTGTGAGGATGGGTGCAGGCACGCTCACGTAAATGTGCATGTGTATACGTGTGAGTGTGGGGGGGATGTGCATCCGGAAGGGTAAGGCTCAGGGTGAATGTATGAATATGGACATAGATATGCCCACATGTGATCAATGGCAGAGTCTATGCACACGTGTGTGTGCATTCACATGTGAAGAAACATGCGCACACATAGGGAAGCAGATGGACGGTGGGGGCGGGAACATGATCACCACCAGATGCATTCTTTGTTTTGTGAGACCTCTCTGGTGTCAAGTACCAGGCGTTTCCCAGCACTGATGACAGATCTTTTGGGAAAAAAAGTACTTATCTCGTCACGTGGTCAAAGGGCAGCAATCGAGCAAAGATGGGGTTTCTTTTCTTGGACGACCAGACCTGCTCCCTCCTGGGCATCAGAGACCCAGGTTTACCTTGGCGGGCTCTGTACTTATAGGCCTAGCTTCCTGGGCCTGCGGTGCCCTGGGTCCACTCCCTCTCCACCTCAGGGCGTGGCTCCCCCTATCTCAGGGCAGATTAACTTCCCCTGGCACTGGCTTTATTTTGGCTCATTAAGGAGGAGGAGCCGCTGAGAGTAGAGGCCTCTCCCTTCCACCCCCGGGCCTGGTTCTGCAGAAAACACTTGATTTAGAGCTTCTCACTTTGCTTTCCCTGGCTGGGTGTCCCAGGCAGAAGGGGAAACACCTAGGGCCCGGGCTGTTTTGTCTGCTGAGATTGGGGAAAGGGATTTGGTTTCCCCACGGAGGTGGCCCCAGCTGGAGCAGCCACGGTGGGTCTGGATTGTTTGTTTGTTGAGCGTCTGCTCCTCAGGGTGGGCTGTGTAAGGCTGAGAACGCTGTAGTGGGCGGCAGGAGAGCCTCAGTAAAGTTCTGCGGGTAGACAGGCATAATGGAGCAAGGGAGCCTGCTTTCCAGCTTGCGTGCTGATTCAGGGAGAGCCCCTCTGGGCTCATCTAAACCCTTTTTCCTTTTGTTCACCCCCACAGTCCCACTCCAAACCTCTTCTTTCCCTTACAGTTGGCCTCAGGGCTCATAAAGACCACAGCACCTTAGCTTTGGGGGGAACACGGTGGTTATCTAGCCACCCTCTCTCCAGAGAGACTCTCCTTCATGACCCCTGGAGCGCTCCACCCACCCCACCTGCCTAGGCCCTTCTGGGGCCACTGTGAGCCTCCTGAGGACCAGGCCTGGTCTCTCTGGAACCTGTCACTGCCCTGGTGTGTGGACCAGTGCCTGCTGCCTGGCACATGCCAGGCCTCAGTACATATTTGTCAGATGGATGAAGGGTGATGGGACTTGTTACTGCTGCAAATAGATAGCCCTTGGCTGGTGGCCTTAATCCAAAGATCCCTTGGATTTGGTCAAATTATACCGAGCCAAATTTTGCTTCCGCCTGAATGACACCCTCTGGAACAACAGATTCTGTGTACCACGAAGGCCCTGGAACCAAGTGAAGGCAGACATCACACTTCTCTCAGTGCCTCCTGGACCCAAGCTGAGTGCAGTCACCATAACCACCCTCACATCACATGGATTATGAGCAATATTTCCAATGGACATCTTGAAGTAGGGTTCATGAATTGAACACAACACCCTAGAAGTAACCTGGTCAGAGACAAGCACACCGGGTGTTGCGGGATTGTGTCCCCTCGAAGAGATATATTTAAGTCCTAACCAGTACCTGTGAATGCCACCCTTTTTGGAGATAGAGCGTTTGTGGAGATCATCAACTTAAGATGAGTCCATACCGGATTAGAAGTGGGCCCTAAATCCAACGGCTGTTATCCTTACAAAGAAAGCAATTTGCAGATATGCAGACACACTTATGGGGAAGAAGGCCATGTGAAAGCACAAGTAGAGGATGAGTGATACGAGAATTGCCAAGGATCCCTGATAAATAGAGAAAGTTAAGAGACAGGCCTGGAACACATTCAGAACCTCCAGGAGAAACTAACCCCACTGGCACCTTGATTTCAGATTCTGGCTTTCAGAGCGGTGAGAAAATGCTTTTGGGTTGTTGGAAGTCACCCACTTTGTGGCAAGAAAATACTAGACTACTACCCCTCTGACTTGTGTGACAATACAAAAAGCATCATTCTTTCTAACCCTGTGGTTGTATTCTTAAAAAAAAATTTAAGGGACCAGATGAAAACTACTGGAATTAATAATAAAAACATTTAGAAAAATGACTGGACACAAGACAAACACACCAAAGTCAAGGCATTCTTCTATGCTGGTAAGCTACCAGGAAGCCTGGTCACAGTGTTACCTGAAGCCATCAACCATTTCTCGATAAACCCGCCTGGGATCCCAGGAAAGAACTCAACACAATTTTACTGGGAAATTTTGTTTCCAGTGTTCCAAGATTCATTGTTTATGCCCCACACCCAGTGCTCCATGCAATAGGTGCCCTCAGTACCCACGACCAAGCTCGCATATCCCCCACCCCCTCCTCTCTAAGACCCTCAGTTCATTTCTGAGTCCAAAGTCTCTTATGTTTCATTTCCTTCCCCGATTTACCCTACTTCCCATTTCCTTTCCTTCTCCTACTGTCCTCTATATTACTCCTTATGCACCACAAGTAAGTGAAACCATGTGATACTTGACTTTCTCTACTTGGTTTATTTCACTCAGCATAATCTCTTCCAGTCCAGTCCATGTTGCTACAAAAGTTGGGTATTCATCCTTTCTGATGGAGGCATAGTATTCCATTGTATATATGGACCACATCTTCTTTATCCATCCATCTGTTGACGGGCACCTTGGCTCTTTCCACAGTTTGGCGATTGTGGCCATTGCTGCGATGAACATTGGGGTACATATGTCCCCTCTTTTCACTACATCTGTATCTTCGGGGTAAATGCCCAGTAGTGCAATTGCAGGGTCGTAGGGTAACTCTATTTTTAATTTTTTTTTTTTTTTTTTTTTTTTTTTTTTTTTTTTTTTTTTTTTTTTTAAGATTTTATTTATTTGACAGAGAGAAACACAGCCAGAGAGGGAACACAAGCAGGGGGAGTGAGAGAGGGAGAAGCAGGCCTCCTGCCGAGCAAGGAGCCCGATGTGGGACTCGATCCCGGGTCTCTGGGATCATGACCCGAGCCGAAGGCAGTCGCTCAACCAATTGAGCCACCCAGGCGCCCCTCTATTTTTAATTTTTTAAGGAATCTCCACACTGTTTTCCAAAGCAGCTGCACCAGCTTGCATTCCCACCAACAGTGTAAGAGGGTTCCCCTTTCTCCACAGCCTCTCCAACACTTGTTTTTTCCTGTTGTTAATTTTGGCCATTCTGACTGGTGTAAGGTGGTATCTCAGTGTGGTTTTGATTCGAATTTCCCTGATAGCTAGTGATGATGAACATTTTTTCTTGTGTCGGTTAGTCATTTGTATATCTTCTATGGAGAAGTGCCTCTTCATGTCTCCTGCCCATTTTTTGATGTGTTCATTTTCTTTTTGGATGTTGAGTTTGAGTAGTTCTTTATAGATCTTGGATACCAGCCCTTTGTCTGTAGTGTCATTTGCAAATATCCTCTCCCATTCCGTGGGTTGCTTCTTTGTCTTGTTGACTGTTTCCTTTGCTGTGCAGAGCTTTTTATTTTGATGAAGTCCCAAAAGTTCATTTTCACTTTTGTCTCCTTTGCCTTTGGAGACATGTCTTGAAAGAAGTTGCTGTGGCCGATGTCAAAGAGGTTGCTGCCTATGTTCTTCTCTAGGATTTTGATAGATATCTGTCTGACGTTGAGGTCTTTCATCCATTTTGAGTTTATCTTGGTGGTGGCATAAGAGAATGGCCTAGTTTCATTCTTCTATATGTAGCTGTCCAATTTTCCCAGCGCCATTTATTGAAGAGACTGTCTTTTTTCCACTGGATTTTTTTCCTGCCTTGTTGAAGATGATTTGCCCATAGATTTGTGGGCCCATATCTGGACTTCTACTCTGTTCCATTGGTCTATTTGTCTGTTTTTGTGCCAGTACCATGCTGTCTTGGTGACCACAACTTTGCAATAAAGCCTGGAATGAGGTAACGTGATGCCCCCAGCTTTGTTTTTCTTCTTCAACAATTCTTTAGCAATTCACGGTCTTTTTTTGGTTCCTTACTGGGAAATTTTAAAAGAGATGTGGGGGAAAAATAGGTGTTTCCAGGTAGGGAAATTGAATTTAGAAAAATTCTTTCAACTCAGATTAATTTGCTGATTCATTGTAATTCCAATTGAAACCCCAGGAGGAGTTATTGATTTCAAAAGTAAATAAATAAACAAATTACTTTCAATGAATGACAGAAAATGGCAAAGACAATTCTGAAAAAGACAGGTGAGGTGGAGTTGGGAGAGGCCTGTCCTCGCAGATATTGGGCACACTATTAATGAAAAATATGAGTATGACCAACATAGCACCATTAACTAACAGATGTTGCCTCAGTGCCTTTTACCCCCTTTGAGAAATCGGTTCCAAGTGGGATGTGATGGGCAAGATGGGGCCCAAAGAAGACAGAATGGCAATGTTGGGGGATTTGAGGCACCTGGGTGCTTTCTTGGTGGAAAGGAGCCCGGTGAGTCCTGGGTGTGCAGGGGAATGAAATCCTGTTCTAAGGTTAGCTTTTGAGGTGGGACAGACGGGGAGGGTCAGGTTCACGGCATCTCTGCTGATGCCCGTTGTGTTTCCTTAGCTAGGTTCTGTCACTCACTGTGTTCTATGAGGGGGATTTCATAATCACACAGACATCTTTTTCTTAATCCAGTTGTTTGAATTTCCAGGCCCATATTAGATTGGGGAAGCACTCTGAATTTGCAGACTTAACATTGTTAGTTTCCTCAGAAGTTTCCTGAACTTCTGCAAGGTGCCAAGCTCTGGGCTGGACCCTGGGCCCTGAAGGTTCTTGACTTGTAGCTATGGGTGACTTACACGGGCTGGGTTTGCCCGGGGCCCTTGTGGTCAGGTGTTACAACCTACAGCTTGGCGTCCCTCACCTCATTACCTAAGGATGACCGGATAGGTCACAAATACAGTCATTTATTGAGTATGAAGGAGCGGCTTAGAATGTTGCTCTCTACTGCAGGGCATTTTGGAGGCCAGATCCCAGATGCTGAAGCCTAGGGGGAAGCCAGGGCTAGCACTAGGGAGAGGAAACAAATGTCACAGAAGAGGGTTATTGTCCCAGCAGCTGGTGACTGTGGGCCTTGGGGACCAGTGCAGGGAGGCTGTGTTAGGGCGGGGCTAGTTCAGTGGATGGCGACTGGATGCGCACGGCCATGGAGGCAGGAAAAGTGTCCAGATCCCAGCCCAGCCCAATCAGATCAGAATTTCTGGGGGAGACACTCAGACTTCCCTGTGTTGGGAGACAAATCTCGGCAAGGTTTTCTTTTTGTTTGTTTTGTTTTAAATTATTTTTTTAATAATAATTTATTTTTTCAGTGTTCACTGTTTATGCCCCACACCCAGAGCTCCAGGCAATTCGTGCCCTCGGTACCCACCACCAGGCTCACCCGTCCCCCCACCGCCCTCCCTTCCAAAACCCTCAGTTTGTTTCTGAGTCCAAAGTCTCTCATGCTTCCTCTCCCTCTCTGATTTACCCCAGTTCACATTTCCTTTCCTTCTCCCACTGTCCTCCATGTTACTCCTCATGCACCACAAGTAAGTGAAACCATATGATTCTTGAGTTTCTCTGCTTGGCTTATTTCACTCAGCATAATCTCTTCTGGTCCCCTCCATGTTGCTACAAAAGTTGGGTATTCATCCTTTCTGACGGAGGCGTAATATTCCATTGTATGTATGGACCACATCTTCTTTATCCATTCGTCTGTTGAAGGGCACTGTGGCTCTTTCCATAGTTTGGCGATTGTGGCCATTGCTGCTATGAACATTGGGGTACATATGGCCCTGCTTTTCACCACATCTGTATCTTTGGGGTAAATGCCCAGTAGGGCAATTCTGCAGGGTTTCTTAGGTGAAAGCAGGTCTGAGGACAGAACCCCAGCCAGAAGTGATGTTGTTCTTTCTTGCTTAATGGTACTTGACCTGGTGCAAATGGAAACATACAACACACACACACACACACACACACACACACACACACACACGTAGACACGTGCACACATGGACAACCCCGGTCAATACTGCAATCTTAAACAAAAATGTCTTTAGCACATATGCTGTCTGGTACCATCATGACTCTGGGGGACGTGTTGATGAAGGCTTGGAAGACAACTGAAATAGTATTTTGACTTCAGACTGATCTCTAGGTCTTAGGATCAGAGCTCGCCTCTTTTTTCTTTTTCTTTCTCTTTCTTTCTTTCTTTCTTTCTTTCTTTCTTTCTTTCTCTCTTTCTTTCTTTCTTTTTAAAGAAAAGCTCATTTCTTTTCAGATATATAGAAAAGAAAAGAGTTTGGAGATAACAGAACCAAACAAACGAGGTCTTACTCATCTGACAAGGTCAGTGTCCCTGTCACTTACCTCTTCATCATCCTTATGTGGTTTCCTCTGACTAGAAGTAGTCATGTCTGTGAACCCTTTCTTTTTGGAGACTCTCTCTTGGCCAGTCTCTTGACTAGGGGCATCAACACAATGTTGTGAAGGTTCTTCCTGTGCCTTTTAAGAGCTTGTCTACAGAACATGTCATGAGATGGGGGAACCCACAGTGCTTTTTCAAGAACTTTCTATCCTTCTCAGGGATTGGCTCCAAGGGAGGGAAGGGTCATAGTTCTGAATTAAGCATCTATTTGCTGATGGCAGTCCGCTGGATGCATTCTGATGTCAAAGTCCTAGCTCGATGTTCCAAATGTGAGCTGGTCATCACGTGGTGTACCCTAAGAAGATCATCATCATCAGGTTTAGGGATGGGGCTTCCCTCTGTGTGTGTGTAAGAAACAAACCTAGGTCAACATCAGAAATGAAGAAACTGAAAAAAGAAAGCAACCCCTTTTGGAAGACCCAACTCTTACCTGTCCCCAGGTGTCCCTTAGACCACCACCCAGTGTCACCTCCAGGGAAACATGGGAAACCCCAGTCCTAGGGAAACTCCTACTTGGAGAAGGAACCTGGACGGCCCTGCCGGGCCACAGCTGCTGTGGAGGAGCTAGACTGGGGATGATGACAAGGCGGTCTTTATGTGAAAATCTTCCAAGGAGGTAAGGAGAAACAAATAATAAATAAAGATTCCTCATTTACATTGAGAGTAAACTTCCTGTCCTATTGAACAATGAGGCATTCAAAATCCGCCCGAGTGAAAGTCCCTGATGCTGAGAGAGGGTGAGCAATTCATGTCAGGCCGTTGTTACGGGCTTTACACATGCCCTAGCTAGGGCTGGAGGTGAAAATGGGAGCCAAAAACAATAGCCTGAAACCCCACATGCACAGAAACCTCATTCCAGCGCAGTTTCCTTAAGAGAGAGCCCAGCAGACTTTGCACAAACAAAGCGACTTCAAAGGTAGGCTTGCATCACGAGCCTCCCGCACTTGACGCTTCCCTTTAGCCCAGACCTGGCCCTTCTGTGTCTTGGTTTACTTTAGGAGCTTCTCACACACACACATTGCAAAGCAATCATCTCGCTTGCAGGCCAACAGGGAAGTAATCGGAACTGAGTACTTCCTTTGTCAAGCGCTGACGCTGGCCGGGGCTGGGGGGGTGGGGGGAGTGGGGGGGTGGGGGGTGCGAGGGCAGCCCCTCCCCCACAGTGCGCTCAGCCTGAATTCCCCGCGGAGGAGGAAGCCGGCAGGACGGGGCAGTGGGGGAATTTTCTTACATCACTTGACGTGATTGCTTTCACTCCCAAAATCCTGAGTCACGGCTGAGGCCGTATTGCCTCGGGTCTCTGGCTGAAACCGGGAGGTTATAGATTTGGAAACCTGACTCCGCCGGCTGACTCGCATCCAATTCATCCCGGGAACCGTGTCTTATTTTCGTTGCCTTTCTTTAAGCTGCAGTGCCTTCTGACCGAGGGGATTACGTGAGGAAAGTGACTCTAGTGGCTTAGTGAGCCCACCCCGCGCTAGCGAACAGTATTTGACGTTCGGTAAGTGCACAAAAGGGGCCGTCTCGCTGTTTGTTTAAACCGAGATTAAGTGAAAGGAAAAGTTTTTCTTTCCCATCCCAAGACAAATGTGAAACACATGTTTTCCCTTTTGACTTTGTAGTTACAAGGCTCAAACAATCCTCCCCACCCCCTCAGCTGCGCGATTTCAAGGACCGCAGGATGTTCCCCTGTCTTCGGGGCCAAAGCCAATATGAACCTTTGCTTTGCAGGCAGGGGAGTGAATGCTGCTGCCCCATGATTGCAGGGAGCGGCGTGGGGGGCGCTCCTGAGCCCACCTCGGTCTGGGTCGGTGGGGGGGTAAGAGCCAGGAACCCGAGGACTCTGGGTTCAAGTCATACCAGGCCTCTGCGTGTGTGGCCTCGCAGAGCCTCACCTTCCTCTCCCATCCGGGAAACTGAGGCTGGTCAGCATGGACGTGTCTCAGGTCATTTCCAAGCCTGGAGAGACTGCTGCTCCGAGATGGCTTTTCTGGTTCGTGGAAGACATTCCTGGTTGAGGGCACCCTCAGTATGGGCTCCGGGCAGGGGGGCGGACCTCAGTCAAGAAGCCTGCCCTGCCACGACTCATTGCTGTGGCCTCGAACAACTCACTGGCCTTCTTTGTGAGGCCTTCCCCTTATCTGCGAGAGGAGGCCTGACAGTCGTGCCCCTGACAGAGCAGATATGTGACAGGCCTGAAGGAGACTGGGGTGTGAAGTACTTTGAGTTCCTTGAACTAAAAAGATCACTCATCTTGGAAGATAAGTTAAAAAAACATGTTAGCCCCCAGATATTTTTTGGAATATCTCAAGAATGGAGTAATGAAAATCAGAATCTTTACTCCCGGCTTTCCTTAAATCGCTGCTGGTTCAGGGAAGGCGAGCACCAAATGACCGGCATGGGCTGTGATGACCAGGATTTCTGCCCCAGTGTTGGCCAAAGCCATGCTCCTTGCTTTCATTCTATTGCTATGCCGCTCAGAAACCTCCAAGAGTCCCCTTGCCTCCAGGATTCAATCCAAACTGACAGACATTTAATCCCATTATGACCTGTGACTGCATTAATTCACCCCCACATCCTAGAATTCACTGTGATCTCCACAACGATGTCAGAACTGCCTCTGTAAGTACCTCCTCATGAGCGGGGCAGCCATGCTCTACGTGGACACAGTTGGGGGAGAAGCTGGAATCTTCTCAAAGCGATCTGAAATTTTCTAATAGTCCTTCATCGTTAGAGAAGCTTTGAATTAGAATCTGCCTCACCATAAATCCCTACCACCCGCAGGTCCAAGAGAAGCCACCCCAATTCAGCCTCATTCTTCTTCCTCAATGTTTGAAGTCAGCCATTCATCATGTCACCCCGAGAAATCCCTTTTCCAGACTAAACAACCACAGCATCTTTAACAGATTTTCATTGACTTGGTTTTTTGAGTCCTAAATGGTTCTTACTTTTCCCTGGATATGCTTCAAATGGCCAGTGCCTCTTTTTTAAAAAGTGACCCTTTGAACTAAATGCAGTGTTTAAATGTGGACCGGTTGGTCGGGGTAGTATTTCCTTAGCTTCTGTAATAGTTAGATTTAGGTAAGAGGTGTGGCAATAATTCAATGCCTTAAAGAGCAGAGGACCTTTGTTCTCTCTCAAGTAACTGTCCGAGGTGAGTGACCCAGGTGAGCAAGCGCCCTGCTCTCTGCAGTCATCTGGGGACTCAGACTGCTTCCAACGGGGGCTCTGCTGTACCCTTTGGTGTTCCTGTCCACGCTGGGTTGCTGCCAAGTCCTGGATGCAGCCAGGAAGAGATGAAGAGAGCATGGGGTGGGGGGCTGTGTACATTCCTCTTACGGGCACCAGCTCCCAACACAGACCATTTGTTCTCACTCCACCAGCACGAACTTGGTCCCATGGCCATGTGCGACTTCAAGGGACTCTGGGAAGTAAGTGTAATATGGCCGGGCACCCAGTATAGGCACCCCATCACTGTGTCACAGAATGTGACAGTGGATGTTGGTGACCGCAAATACGGATGAGCCTTGTTGGTCTTTCAGTCTCCAGAACACACGGAGCTTCTTCCGCATCAGGGCTGATCTGCTGTCCTGCCGGGCACGCTCTGCCTCCCTGCCTCACCTTCCCTTCATGTGGCCTCAGCTTGACCGCACTTCTTCCAAGAGGCCTGCCATGACCACCCCAGGAAAAGGGGGTCCCCCATCACCCTCTTTCTGACCTTTGTTTGTGTCTCTCCAGACCTCTGGCACGAGTTGTAGTGATTTTGGGGGGTTGTGTCCTTCCCTAGTGAACTGCAGGCTAGCAGAGGCGGGCACTCTGCCTGTCTGGTTCTCCAGTGTGTTCAACCCGACCCTGACCCACATCGGTGGGGTGGGGTGGGGGGATAGGGGAGAGCTACACAAGGATTTGTTGGATTAAAGAACGTATAGACACTATAAGTAGTGTTTAGTAAGTAGTGTCTCGCCAAGTGCACCACTCTGTAAGGTCATATTGTGGTGTACTA
The DNA here is from genome assembly GCA_004023965.1 of Spilogale gracilis. Taxonomy (NCBI): domain Eukaryota; kingdom Metazoa; phylum Chordata; class Mammalia; order Carnivora; family Mephitidae; genus Spilogale; species Spilogale gracilis. The sequence continues at coordinate 35,405 of PITA01007112.1, forward strand.
AAAGGTCTCTTTTCACGTCGACTGTTGTCAAGATATATTTCACCATCTGCTTCTGGAGTCGTTGATTTTTTTGACTCTACGTACAGTATTTTGCATTTATACGTATTGTATTTTAGCTACTTATTTTTGTTCACCATTCTAGCTGGAAAAGATCTTTTTCGATATATCAATGGATACATTTATTTTTCCTTTCCAATTGCATAGTATCGGAACTCTAGTAGATGCATCCTTATGTCATTGGCAAACATAGATCAAGATGGAAGAAAAACAGGCCTACCATGGAGCCCCAGTCAGTGCTGGAGCCCACCCTCTCTCTTATCAACCATCTATCCTCAGCTCTCTTTGGGGACGAATGTTTAGTCATACAAAGCACACCCTTAGCAAGAATCTCACTGCACCTGGCTATGTCCGATACCTTACTGAAATGAGACGTATGATAGAATTTGGGGCTCCTGAGCAGGACCATAAAAACTTCCAACCAATCACATGAATTCCCCTGACTACATCCTCTAGTTTACCAGTCTAGTAACCTTATAAAAAACAGGAAATGACTAGTTCTTAATGAGTCTATGCTCAGTGACTCCTAACAATTATTGTTCTCTCATAAATGTTTACAAATCTTTATTTCATAACTTTTCTGAAACTTTCCCAGGATCTATCTACCTCTCTTTTCTGGAAACCATGCCACATCAGTGCATCATCTGTCCCCAAACTCTCCTCCATTCTCATGCCTCTAAGCAGGTTCTCCTTTGCTCCTCCTGGTAGGAAATGTTCTGACTCTGGAGTGTCTAGACCTTGATCACCCCTCAAGATCTAGCTGGAGAGTCACCCCCTGTAGGAAGCTGTCCCTCACATTGCAGGCCTGTCTGTGCTCTGCGTCCTTGTGACATTTGTGGACCCCACTCTCCTGAGCACATGGCGCTTCTGCTTGGACTGGCCTTCTGACCAGCACAGGCCTTCGTGCCCAGCTGCGCCTTGCACAGAACGCTCTCCCAACAAGGCATGTGGGTTGAGCAGACCACTGAAAATCACCATCCACTTACGCCGAGGAGCTAGCCCTTCATTAAAACTTCAACCTAAGCAGTGGTCAAGGCCCAGATGATGGGATCTCCCAGTGCGTGTGGACATTTTTTAAAGTTGTTTTTGTTTTTGTTTTTAAGAAAAATTTGGTAAAGTTTTAGAAAGTTCCGAGGAAGCTGCAGAATTACTAGATTTTTCAAACTAAAGGAAACCAGTCTCTTTGATAAAACATTCTGGGAAATCAAGATGGAGGGTGACAGATGATTAACATAAACGACATTTACAACATTCTGAATGTTACAGCGGCGAAGGACACAAATCAAAATTCAGAGCCACAAGCAAAACATTTTCAGAATTCTTTACACACTTTTCAGCGGCATGTTTAGATTTATAAAAGATTTCAAGTAGGTCTTCTTTAACTACCTTGGTAGATTTAAAATGACTTAATTTTCCTATAGCTTTGCAAGAATAAATCAACGATATAAATGCAGTCCACCTGCACTGACTTCCCCTGGGTAGCAACAAACCTGGCAGGAATGCTGATGTCACATCAGACTGTGTTTGAGAGGAAAAACTTAGCTCTATTAGATCATGAAGTCCAATTTCTCCCAACTGCAATAGAAAACTTTGTACCCTGGAGGGGAGGGGGCTCAGAAGGAAAAGGTTCTGTCACTGCCGAGTCCCCGGGACCTCCCACAGTCCTCACAAAAGAAGCCCCCTCCTCCACACAGCCTCCTGGGACCTGCCACCTCCTTCTGATCAGAGGGGGAGAAAAGCCTTCCTATCAAAATGCTGATGACTCTGGTTCTTCACAAAAACCCTCTCTGCTGCTTGATTTTCTGAGTTTTAATAAATCCTGGATTAGCATGAAAGCCACCCAGGCACTGACTCTCCACATTTCCCAACTAGCTGTCTGGAGCTGGCTTCTTCTTCATGAGTAACTTCCCCAAATGTTTGGATAGTTGCCCAACACCATGAACTTACGACTACCAGATAAACTTCTTCACTGAGCAGAGCAAGAAAATTCATCAGAGTCAGTCTCAAAGGCTAGCACGGACCTTTCTCTTGTTCACTCTCTCCTTGACCCCCCCTTCTTGCTCATGGCAATTCATGCCCCCCTTCAACTAAAAATGGAATTTGTATTCCCAACTATGACCAAAAACTTACATGTGGCTTCTCAGCCTGTTCTTAGCTCTCTCTCTTTTTTTTTAAGGTTTTGTTTATTTGAGAGAGAGAGAGAGAGAGAGAGAGAGAGAGAGAGAGCGCTGAAGCGGGGGAGGGCAGATGGAGAGGGAGAGAGAGAATCTCAAGAAGACCCCCTGCTGAGTGGGAATTCCCCATGCGGGGCTCCATCTCATGACCCCAAGATCATGACCTGAGCCAAAATCAAGAGTCGAATGGATGCTCAGCCGACTGAACCACCCAGGCACCCCAGCTTTCTCTTTCTTATAACTTCTCGGTGATGGGACATTTCAGAAGCCTGGTTTCCAGTTACTTCCATTCAGTGCCTCATGGTCTTCAAACATGTCTCCATATTTCTAGGAAATTCCAATGCTACAGCTCATCTCTCAAAGGGGCCACATTGAAGTTTGCCATCTTAATACTTTCCCAGCTCTCACTCCATGAATTCTTAGATCCATGTCTACTGTTTCCAGAGTTGTTTCCAGCTTCACTTTTCCTTCTCTCATTTCCTCCCTCTCTTCTTTCCCTCTGGGGTGAGTGTCTTGAGCCTTACTAACATGCTGCCTCGTTACTGTCTTAGTAGGTGTTAGGCTGAGCCATGAACAGGTCATGGTACAGGGGCTCACAAGGTGGAACATGGGAGTGACCATGACCACCTTGGGGCGGTGGGGGCGGGGTTGGGGAAGGAAGGAGGGCAGGAAGAGGGGCCCAAAGGTGTGCAGCTAGAGCAGTTGAGGGAACTCACCGTCCAGAACCCACAACCAGGACCCAGCTGATTTCTAAACGTGTTTTCCCATCTACAAAATGGTAAACGAGATCTTGGAAGTGCAGGAAAAATTTGATTGTGGGTTTTTTTAATTGTGGTAAAATATACACAAGATTTACTTATTAATATGTATATATATGTGCATATATACATATATACAAAATAGATGTATATTATTTCATACATTTATATATTATAATTAAAAATGTAAAAGTATATATTATTTATGTTTATATATTATTATACATTATAATATGCATACGATTTATACACAAAATATACACAAGATTTACTTTTTTTTCTAAAGAGATTATTTATTTGACAGAGAGAAACACAGCCAGAGAGGGAACACAAGCAGGGGGAGTGAGAGCGGGAGAAGCAGGCTTCCCGCCGAGCAGGGAGCCCGATGCGGGACTCGATCCCGGGTCTCTGGGATCATGACCTGAGCTGAAGGCAGAGGCTTAACCACTGAGCCCCCCAGGCGCCCACACAAGATTTCCTATTTTAACTATTCTTGAGTGTACAGTTCTGAGGTCCTACGTACATTCCCACTGTTGTGCAACCATGACCGCCATCCTCCAGAACTTTTTCATCCTCCTAAACTAAAATTTTGTATCCATTAAACACCAACTCAGGGCACCTGGGTGACTCAGTGGATTAAGCGTCTGACTCTTGATTTCAGCTCAGGTGGTGATCTCAGGGTTGTGAGATCGAGCCCCGTGTCAGGCTCTGTGCTCGGTGAGGAGTCAGCTTGGGGTTCTCTCTCCGTCTGTCCCTCCCTCCTTCTCTAAAATAATAAATAAATCTAAAAAAAAAAAAAAAAGAGAGAGAAAAGAAAACACCAACTCCCCTTCCCCAATCTCCTCAGCTCTTAGTAACCACCATTCCACTGTCTCTCTCTGGTCTGATTACTGTAAGTACCTTATGTAAGTGTAATCAGACACTATGTCCTTTTGTGACTGGCTTATTTCACTTAGTATAATGTCCATGTTATAACATGTGTCAGAATGTCCTTCCTTTTCAAGGTTGGATAATATTCCACCGTAGGCAGCACAGGTTTGTTTATTCACTCATCATTGGCTGATTTTGGTCTTTTAAAGTAGTGAAGCTTGTATTTCTAACAATTGGGAGCTTCAAGAGTCAGCGAAATATGGCAGGAGGAGCATAGGACTGGACATCAGGAAGCCTGGGTCTTGGATCCGGCTCTGCCCCCAAGGACCTTGGGCGGATGGCTCCCGCCGAAGTGGGCTGGAGGAGCCCCGTAGTGAGCACTTACAGGCTGGGCTGCCTTGGAGGGTCACAGATTACGCGGCTCTGCCTCTAAGGGTGGGGGCCTGGGAATCCACATCTCTAAACATCTCACAGGCATTTTCATATATTCCGTTTTGAGAACCACTGCCCCGGGCCTCATTCTCTCATCTAGGTTAGATCAGAGGTTTTTCAAACTGGGCTGCACCTTTGCTCAGAGGTTTCGTAGAGAGATAAGAGGGACTCCCAGGTAGATGGGCGTGAGGCCCAGAGGAAAGGGGAGGACTTGGCGTCCCCGTCCCTATTTGCTTTATCTCTTGTGCTTCTAAGAGTCTACAGAATTTTTAAAAGCAAATTTAAAAATCAGTAAAATCTATATTAAAAACTACTTCTAGTGAAACTAAATGAATCTCTAAATTACGGCTTTGAAACTATCATTGGGCTTTCAGCATGATTGTTTTACAAACTTAATTGGTCTTGGATTCTCTTGTTTGAGATTTAACATAAGGTTGCCTTAATTTAATTTTAAGCTCTGGCAAAAGGTTTCCATAGAGATTTGGGTGTTTTCCTGCCCAGCTGCCGACAGACCGTTTCTGTAAATTCAGTACTGCATGGGCACCATAGAATGCATATTTTGGTCCATATGTCATAACTAATCTTGATCTTTCTAATTTTTAATTATGAAACATAATCTGAGATCTTTGTGCGAAGTTGACGTTTGACTCCTCCTCTCATCTTGGCTTCACCTGGGCCTCTTTGCTCTCAGACACGTCCCTTAACCTTGTAGGGGACCCCTTCCTCTGGGAACATCCCTCCTTTCCCACACCCTCTTATCACGGCCACAGGGTCACTTTCCACCCTGTCCTGTCACTATCGTCGCTGGGCCATCAGAGCAGCTCCCTTGAGGGCCTGTGCCTGGACCCAAGGACAGTGTGCCCACCCCCTCATGAGGCTGGGCCTGTGACAGCTCACCTTGGAGCCATGGGCAGCCATCGTGGCCAGGGGACCGGGTATCAAAAAGGCATAATGGGGAGAGAGAAGAATGAGCTGTAAGTGTGGAAAGAAGCAGAAACAAAAACCTCAAAGGCTTTGTAACGACTGACTCTGGCTTTGGGTTCCACGAGACGCCCGGGCTCTGTTACAAGTTCCCTTCTGTGCGGCGTCGCCTGGGTGGCTCAGCTGGTTAAGCATTTGAGTCTTGGTTTTGGCTCAGGTCATGAGATCAGGGGTTGTGAGAACAAGCTCCCTATGGGGTCTACACCCCGCATCAGGCTCAATGCTCAGTGTGCAGTCTGCTTGAGACTCTCTCCCTCTCCCTCTCTGCTCCTCCCCCTCCATTCCCCTCACTCTCTCTCAAATAAATAAATAAAATCTTGTTAAAAAAGGTTTCCTTCTGCTAATGAAGGATTTTTTAAAAAAGATTTTATTTATTTATTGACAGAGAGAAATACAGCGAGAGAGGGAACACAAGCAGGGGGAGTGAGAGAGGGAGAAGCAGGCTTCCCGCCGAGCAGGGAGCCCGATGCTGCCGGGACTCCGGGACCATGACCTGAGCCGAAGGCATATGCTTAACGACTGAGCCCCCAGGCGCCCTGAAAGATGGTTTCTGCCACCAGCAACTGTATAATTATTATGCTCTGTGAATATGAATCCAATACGATTCATGATACAATAAGAATCAATTGAGATATTTGCCATAGAAGTATTAATTCTAATTTATCTTATGGTATTATTATTATTATCTAAGTCTCCCTTTTCCCCGTTTGGATTAACAAATACTGTATTAGTTGGTAAGACTCAATATCCCAAACTTCCTCTTTTGTTTGGAATGAGGCATTGAAGGCAGGAAGAATTTTCAAATGTAAAGAAGAGGGTGGGGAGTTTGAAATGCAAATATTTTCAAATAAGAGTCACAGGCTTGAAAAAATAATCGAGCACTTTGTGTTTCAGGAAAGGTGCCAGAAATATTCCTTCACTGCTTTCTTGCCTGCCCTGAGTCAGGGGCTCGGGGCCTGTGTGGTTCAGGCCCCGAAGGGGCTTACGAGAGTCAGGCAGCCAGGCGGTTACGCTGTGTTCTAGGTGTTCTAGGTGTTAGAATGGGAAGGACGGGAGAGGGCTGCCGAGGAAGGCATCTGGCCAAGTCGGGAAGACTTCCTGGAGGCAATGATAATTAAACCAAAGAATGAAGAGTGTAGTTAGAAATTAGAGAGGGGAAAGAGAGTTGTAGAAGAGAGAACAGCCCGCTCAGCAGCCTAGAGGGAAAGGAGGGCTCGAGACAGCCCGGGCACCGAGCATGAGCGGCGAGCGCGGAGCAGGGGTGAGGAACCAAGGACAGGGCACGCAGGACTGTGCGCCAGGCCAGGGAGCCTGCACTTGACGCCGAGGCCTGTGCGGCCGCTGGAGGATTTATGGGGGATACCTTCGTCAAAGAGTACAGATATGTATTCTGGAAAGATACGTTCCGGTGGAGAATGTGCGGCAGGGACCAGGTCTGGGGAAAAGCAAGGCCCCAGCGGTAACTGGGTGAGAGAGGAGGCTGCCCTGAAATCTGCTTTAGGAGAGAAAGACAGGTTTCGGGGGAAGCAAGGAATCGTTGAGATCTATGTTAAGCCCCAGCTGATTTCACTTGTTCCTCACTTGGAAAGAATTGTTGTCTCCATTTTACAGGTGTGGCTCAGCTCACACACTTGCCCCGGCTCAGAGAGCCATCCAATGGTCCTGAGGGTGGGGGGTGGGGGTCAAAGACCACTAAGACTGTGCCCGCTCTCAGCGTCCCAGCACAAACCCCCCCCCCCCCATAGGACTCAGAGAGATGAGAGGCAGAGTAAGCGAGGTTAATTGTGGGAGAAGAGGTCTGGGGTCAGGACATGAGGGGCTAACCAGGAGAGCAGGCCTAGGTAAAGTGTTGCCTCGGGGAGGCCTGGGAGAATGGGAGCTATAGGGAGAGCAGGCAATGGGGGTTTCAGGAGAGGAGCCTTCAGACAGTTCGATGGACAGCAAAACCAAACACTAATTAACAGGATCATTTAACAGATTGGTACGTCTTGGAATAGACTGGAGAGATAGCCTCTGAATGTGTCGTACGGTGCTACAGGAGAGCTGGCCGAGGTGTGGACAGAGGACACTAAAGGGGAGACTGCACATGTCACAGCACTGAGACCCACGTTCTACATCAACTATGATCTGGGGGCCGTCAACACAACCTCTCCGGGCTGGGGAAAATGGTCCCTACCTGCCCCACGACACAATTAGGAAACTTCGAAGGCGCTTCGTAAACCCTAGGTAAAGGTGAGTTCTAGGGTCCTGAGTCATAGTTACTGTAGGCTGGTCCTCGCCACACACTTCCCCAGATCTTCAACCCCTCCCTTGAGGGAATCTCTGTAAAGCTGAGAGAAGCAGCGGCAAGGCTGCTGGTTGGAGGGCCTGTCCCAGTGCCTTGTTCACCCAGGACTAGGAGACTCGGGCAGAAAGAAGAACTAGCTTTCAAAACACTCAGGAGAGAGGAAGAGAGTACAGATTTGGTCTCAGTCTTAGGTCAAAGGAAAATTTCATCTTATCTATTTGTCTGCCTGGTATCGCATCTTAAATCTCAAACAGCTCCTACGTGCAGTAGCTCCGGAGGACCTAGCACCAGTGACTGTGAGTAAAAGGTAATTTGAAGGGAAAAAAGGGGGTGCGGTGGATTTAGGGGCTCAATTGAGTGAGTTCTGGTTTCCAAAAAAAGCCAGATTTGACTTAGCAATTGAGATACACCTGATTTTCTGGTAGCACAGCTCAAGTCGGAACCCTGGGCAGGAAGTGTGACGGAGCAGCTCAGCTGCATGCACACTGCAGAAGGTACTCACCGTGGAACCTCATGTGCATGCGTCTTAATTCCCAGGGGCGCCTGGCTGGCTCACTTGGGGCATGCGACTCTTTGATCTCTGGATTGTGAGTTCAAGTCCCACACCGGGTGTAAAGATTACTTAAAATAAAAAATCTTGGGGGCAGCTAGGTGGCTCAGTCGGTTAATCATCTGACTCTTGATTTCGGCTCAGAGCATTATCTGAGGGTTGTGAGACCGCCATGCTGGGTTCCATGCTGGGTGTGGAGTCCGCTTAAGATTCTCTCTCACCAAATGAAGCAAGACAAAACCAGAGAGGGAGACAAACCATGAGAGAATCAATCTCAGGAAACAAACAGGATTGCTGGAGGGGAAGGGCGGTGGGAGGGTTAGGGTGACTAGGTGACGGACACTGGGGAGGGTATGTGCTATGGTGAGCTCTAGAATTGTGGTGAGACTGATGAATCACAGACCTGTACCCCTGAAACAAATAATACATGTTAAAAAAAAAAGGTTCTCTTCCTCCCTCTGCACCTCCCCACCAAAATAAATAAATAAAGGAATTGAACCAAAATAATACTAATACTACTACTAATACTACTACTAATAAAAAGTCCTAAAAGAAAAGAGGAGGGAAGGAAGGAAGGGAAGGAAGGAAGAAAAAAGAAAAAGAAATGCCCAGAGAGGGCTTTGGAAAGGCTGTCCCTTGCCTTGCCCCCCCCCCCAACGGGTAACACACCCAGCTCAAGGAAAGAGTGAGAATTGGGTGCAACTGTGTTTCTAATGCGATGACTTGTTTTTTTCAGAGAGGGGGGTCACCCTTTGACTTTCCCTTTTGACTATTGTTTTCTATTCCTGCCTCTTTAGCGCTAGAAACTCAATTAATAAGGGGGGAGAAAAAAGAGAGAAACAGTCTTTTCAAACCAATTTCCTTGTGTTCCTGAGAGGTTTTGAGGTTAGGTCAGCACATATCTGTTCTGTTTGCCTCTCTGGCTATTAACAGGACGGCATGCGACTTGGCCAAACGCTGTCGTTGACCATGGCACTGACCACTACTGTCTTGGCTTCAGAATCTGCTCTGAACGTCTTGGCATATAATCACAATTTTGCTTATCAGGTAAATGAGGTTTTTTTAGAACCTTTATTATTATTTTTGCAACACCTATCAAAGAAAGAGAAAGCAGCCATGCCAGGGTATGATTAGAGGCCGCTGTGCCATATCAAGGACTTCAGGTTTCCTGTTGACTAGCCTACATTTCTCTCTGCACCAAGACTCACCAGCCCCCACCCCGCCCCTAAGAAAACTGAACAATACAAAGTAGAGACAACATAAAGTGCTTTCATGGGAAAAGTCACGCTATGTTTCTAGGCTACGATACTTTTTCAGGTCTCTTAAAAGAAGGCATGCTGAGTCCGTTTTCAAAGAAGCTCTTTGAGCTTGGGGAAATAATGCATCTACTAAATCAGCAGCCCCCCGCCCACCACCACCAATCGTGGTAAATGCTCCGAGACTTGGCTGAGCTGGTATTTACAAAGGAGACTATGAAAATTATCTGAATGTTCAATCAAATTAATATCTTTCTTTGAGAGAATTTTCACAAGGTGTAGCTAGCTGAAAAGAGAGAGAGTCTATTAAATTCAATGCTTTTGTATACACACACACACACACACACACACACAGAGGAAACACACTATAATGCTATAATGGCTGGGAGGATTATGGGCGATTTTTTCTTCATACTTGTCTTATTTTTTCCAAACTTCCTCCCATAAACGGGTATAACAGTCATAGTAGAGCATGGTGTTTTGCTAACGGTACAGACTTTGGAGCCGGCCTGCCTGGTCCAAATTCTGGCTTTACTACTTCCTGTGCTGACAGTAGGCAAATTACTTAATTTCTCTGTGCCTCCTATTCTTCTTGTAAGGTTGTTATGAGAATTAAAGAGCTAATATGTACAAAGTGCTCAGAAAATGCCTAGCACATAGTAAGCGCTATCCAAGTATTTGTTAAATGAAGAAAACAGTAATTTTTAATTTAGTCAAATTGTGGTTAATTTTCTCTAGAATGTTACTGGCCCTATTTTCCATATGATTTTCCATATCATATGTTATAAGTGTTACTGAACTGAGGATACATATATCCTTAAGCCTATGTTTTCCTCACCTAATATAGTTAGGGTAGATGCCGGACATTTGATGGGTAGCTCAAATTCTTAAAGTTATTTGCCAGGTGATAACAGAGAGCAGGGATTTCCCAAGAGTATACGACGACCCACCCCGCTCTCCCCGCATCTGGTCATAACTGAATCACGGCAAGCCTAGTTCTCTCCTAAACCACAAGTTACACTATCATAATTTGGTTGATGATATTCACAGAACTGGAAGGATCCTTGACCTTTGGCAAATTCTGCCCCCTTGCCCAGGTTGAAGTGCCCTGGGTAAACCTGCGTTCAGGGAGACGTGCTTCGCCTCCTCACGTAGGCCTGGGAGGAACAGAGGGAAATGAGAGCCGGCTCTGTGGCAGATAGTCAAATAATTGTGAAATTGTTAATGACTGATAGGAGAAGATGAAGGATATAATGACAAGGCAGAAAGAGTTCAGAAGGATCTGTTCCCAGCATCAAGATAGCCACACAAAAGAAAATCTATAAACTTACACATGTTGTCCTACAGACTAAAGAACTGAGCAATTGAGCTCATTTTTATTTTATAACAAAAAAATGTGTTGATGAGGTGTAACCCAAGAACTGACAGAAAGAAATAAACTGGAAAGAAAGAAACACAAAACAGAGAGTGCCTCCTGCCTGTGAGTGGGAGGACGAGATGGTACTGGAAATCCTATTACAACCACACTGATGTTTCCTTTGAGCCAAGGGAAAAACGTCTCAAAAAAGGAAACTCCAAATCTCTTGTTTACCCAGCTGTCTGTACAAAGTGATTTATTCATGATTAAATGTGAATAATAAACCTATGCAAATATTTGTTGTATTCTCAATATTAAGGAGTTTGGGGGAGCAGCAGGAAATGAAGACGCTTTTAAGTAATTTAGTCAACCGTCTTCCTTAGACATACATCAAGAATATAGATTTCGACTGTTATTTATATATTACCCCACACACAAGAAGAAAAGAGGTTATCTTTTTCTTTAGGAGGTTATGTATGTCCTATGACATACATATATGAAATGACAATCTAAAGCTTTTCTCTTAGTATCATGACATTTATATATTTCCTTAGAAACTAATTGTGAAAGTTTTTTTTTTTTTTTTAATTTCTGACTTTGGAGGGTTAAAAGGCTTACAGCAGAAGTTCTTATATAATGGGAAACCTTAACTGACAAGTTTCCAAGTGCCTGCTGCTTACTGTAAATTCTTACCTATAAATTTCAGTTATAGGTTTTTGATAAAGGAATATTACAATAATACTGATACCTGGCAGTTTTAAAATGTTTATCTTTCTGGTTACAGGATTGGTTTAACAGTTTCCATCAGAACTGTTAGCCCTTTAGCTAGAACTAGGTTAGATGGTTATGTAGCTTGTCCATTCTAAGAAACAGTTAAAACCCAAGCAATACCAAGGGAGTGAAAGGTGTTTTATCATCCTACAACCTCTACGTTTTTCAAAGTTAGTTTACACAGTGTGTCACCACCATACTTTCTTCCTAGCATGCAAATGGCTGTGCTGTGTGTTCTGTAATTGTAAATAAGTTTCATTAATTAAACAAATAAACAAACACAACTTTCCCCTGAGCTCCGTCCTTAAGGCTGAGTTCATTCTGAAGGAAGCCCATGTTTCAGGTAACCAGAGCCTAGGTTCAGATGAATCTCACTTCTTCTCCATAATAATGTCAACGTTGGAAGGAGAGGCCAGAGCATTGGTCTGGTCTCCTTTGGCTGTTGACGACTTAGGCTCTCCCTATAAGCACCGATGAACGGTCTAGCCCTCCAAGGGAGCTCTCCGTCCCTCCTCCGGGATTCCAGGCGCCGCATCAGAGTTAGAGTAGATTGTCCCCACCCACTGCTTTTGTTTCATAGTTGTTAAAAACCCTATGTGGGTCACCATTTTGCAGCTAATGAAACCGAGGAAGAGAAGAGATAAATGCCTTGTCCAGAAATAAAGAGAGAACCAAGATTAAAATTCAGAATTTGACTAACATATCTCTAGTAAATTCCCCACGTTATCCTACCCAGCACCACCCTTCCCATTCAACCTAGAAACCAAGGATTTGGTGACTCACCAGTAACAAGCACAATTCCTAGCACTATGGTTAATCTGCCATTATCTTCTTCTTCTGGTATTGTTACTTCTGGAGATTTGGACATTGGAGGACGGACCGTACAGAGGAATAAAAGACCAGAGAGGCATCTAATCTACTCCCCAGGCTTTAGGCACACTGCACTGAAACCAATCCAGACTTCCAGAAAAGATAATTCTACCACCTTCTCTCAAACTCAGGCCACACTGACTGCATCCCACGCCTGTTCCCTGGTTATTCTATGTTGACTGGAGATAACTATTTTCTCATTAAAATAAACACATTAAAATTGTATTGTTAGATTAATTGGCAATGTTAATAAGTGGCAAACATAGACCTCACATGAGAGGTGGAAATGGTAATAACATTTTTGAAATTCTTGGAAAAATATGATCTGTATTTAATAAAACCCCATCAGTGAGTGAAAATTGGCTTCATTACTAATATTTCCGCCAGCCTGTTTCTCGTAGGATCTGCAGTTATCTTAGCGAACTTGCCTCTCACTTTAGAGGAACTTGTCTGCCTCATGACTTAGTTCAGTGGCTTCTTTCTCACACTTACAGCTGGGGGGCCATTTCATTACGCTGCTGAGTTTCTGAACCTGCAATGCGATTAATTCCTTCACTAGGCTCCTCCTTAGGGAAGAACCATTAGTAGACATCGCTAGGAATTAACATCTTAGTCCAGGAGAAAAGCTCTTTGGAGGCAGCAGTGAAACAGATAAATCTTTGTTGAGAGATGTGGCCAGGGGACTTAACCACATTCCTTGCGGTTTCAGAATGACATGCATATTCTGGGACCCATAGATAGGCAGAGATAGTTGTCATTCTCAGTAATGCCCTGACCACACCAGTTCTTTAACATAAAGTAGTTCTAAATGTTATAATTTCTTAGAAGAAAGCAGCATGGCTAGTGTGCACTGAGGGCAGGGGAATGAAACCTTGCCTACTGCCTTCCTATGCCTATGAGAAAAGGCTACGGGTCATTTGAATCACACTTGAAGGTTGCTAGACAAATCTGTTTTATATTAACCTACTGAGGATTTTTTTTTTCCCCTCCTTCGATCTTGTGAAATAGCAATGAACTCCTTCTGTTGGAGTTTGAATATTTTCTTGATTATTTTCACATATGGTCTCTGCAAGCAGATTCTTTGGGTTCAGCATTCTGCCTTTGCTATTTACTAGCTGAGCGACCTTGGGCAAATGATTTAACTTCTCTGTGTCTTAGGTATCTCCTCTGAAATCGAGGTAACAGCATTTGGTTTTGGAGAGGATCAAATGAATGAGCACATGTGGGTACTTAGTAGAGTGTCTGGCCCCCAGTCAGCGCCCCTTATGTTGACTAATATGGTGATTAGCTGTGCAGAGTGGAGGTCCCACCACACCACGTAGGCCCGAAACACGGAGGCTGAAAAACTCTGACAAAGCAGAGGAGTGGGCGTGTGGGCCCAGGGAGGGGCAGTAACTACAAAAGGACAGGAGGGAACTTCTGGGAGTGACAAAAAAAAAAAAAAAAAACAACTCTGTATCTTGATTGTGGTGGCGGTTACCCTGGGGTAAGGTTAAAACACACACACACACACACACACACACACACATACACACCCCACACACAGTCCTTTCCCTGCCCTAGTGCGGGTCCTAATCACACTGCAACTGGGTTAACGGGAAAGTCTCCTGGTCGACTTTCTGTCTCTGAGCACCTTCTCTAATTCCTTCTTGACAGGCCCATGCTTCTTTGGGGTCCCTTCGGTCCACAGGCCTAGAACGGTGTATGTTGCCATTCCTTTAATAAAGAGGGAAAGAAATGAAAGCACATATGCTAGTATGTTTACTTATTTATGCCTAAAATAGGTCTGGGAAGATATATGAGAAAGTGGTTATGTGAGTTGCCCTGTGAGGGGGGGAGCTTGTGGCTGGGGACAGGGTGGCAGGGATGTTTTTCATTATATAGCCTTTTGTTCCTTTTGAATGTTAAATCATGTGGATGCATTACCTAATCAAAAACAAATAAATAAAATGTAGGAAATAATAAGAACCTTGCCAAATTCATCTATTCATTCAACAAATATTTACTGGGCACCTAGCACTTGCCAGGCACACGGCAGAGTTAATGTGCCCATGGCCATCGCGGTTTCATCAGCAGGATCCTTCATAAACAGTGCGTCACTGGCCCTGTGTGCTTGGTTAGTTTTAGAGCTTGCTCACTGGAGATCGAAAGTGCACTGGTTAATGACAGGGGTCACGGCTGGCATATGATTTATGAAAAAACCAGGTCAGGGTCAATTAAGCTACAAAGGATCGTCTGCCACATACTGAAAAGACATCAAAAGTGTAGAGTAACAAGGGTATCAGATAATACCTCATAGCTAACAAGTACTGGGCATTAATTTTCTATGTGCCAGGCATTCTTCTCAGCCCTTTACCCTTATTAACTCACTTACATCTCATGATAACTTCGGGATGAAGACACTATTATTGCCCCCATTTTACAGATGAGTAAATTGAAGTACAGAGAGAACAAATAACTTGCCCAGACTCACAAAACTGGTAAGCAGGATGGTCAGGGTTTGAACCCAGACATGTCTAACTCCAGAACCCTCTGTTTCAACCTCTCTACTACTTTTTGGGAACAGGATTTTTCAACATATCTCTTGCTCCAAAATAGCTGTTGAACTTCTACCATTAATCAAAGTGTCATGGGGCACCTGGGTGGCCCAGTCGGTTAAGCCAGATCTTGGTCTGAGGGTTCACAATCACCCAGGAAGTCTGCTGGGGATTCTTTCTGTCCCTCTCCCTCTGCCCACTACCCCCACAAATAAATAAATAAATCTTAAAAAAAAATAGTGTCATAGAATTTTACAGGTGGAAGAGATCTCAGTATTCACTGGATTCAATTCTTATCCAGAGGGACGACATCCTGGACCACGTGACTTGAACACCTCTAGTGATGAGGAACTCATTACAGCCAGTAGTCACTAGCTGACATCTCTGATTGTTAACAGAAATCATTAAAATTTTGATTGTCTTTCATGTGCCAGGCACTCTGCTAGAGCATGGGGTAGAAATTCTTCAATATGCCAAGCCCAAGTCTGCCTCTCTGCCGCTTCTCACTGGGTCGTGTCCTGCTCTTTGGAACGTAGATTGTGTCTGTGGCTCCCTACATGTCACGACAGCCCCATAGATATCTGAAGACAGCTACAAAGTTCTCCTTGGATTTTCTTCTTCCCTGTTTATTCAATCTGTTTCTCAGATCGCATTCCCTAAGTGAGATTCATTTTTCTTGTTAACGAGCTTGTTTTAAAATGTAAACGTGGGAGGGCAGCACATTAAACCTAATTTTTTAAAAAAGATTTTTATTTATTTGAGAGAGAGAGAGAGAGAACACAAGCAGGGAGAGGGGCAGAGGGCGAGGGAGCAGCAGCCCCTCCTACCCCAGCTGAGCAAGGAGCCCAATGTGGGGCTTGAGCCCAGGAATGTGGGATCATGACCTAAGCCAAAGGCAGCCGCTTAACCGACTAAGCCAGCCAGGCCCCCCACATTAAACCTAAAGTGTCTTGAGAGAAAGGTAGTTTCCATCTGGGGAAAGGAGCAGGAAGGGTGCTGAGAACAGAGGCAATTGGGAGCATGGTTCAACTGCGAGCACAGGTTTTGGTCGTGGTGTTGGTGCAGGATCTCCAGGTGGGCAAAAAGCAGAGCAGTGACCATGAGCTCCTGAGACTAAGGAAGGGGACATGTCAAGACTTAAAAAATAGCAAAAATGATGAACACCTGCTTAGCACAGACGCTATTCATGCTGGGCAGTTACCTTTCATCACCTTGCTTAATCCTCACAACATGATCGCTAGGTAGGTACCGTCATTATCTACACGGTACAGATAGAGTAATCTGAGGGCTAGAAGGCGAAAGAACTTGTCTAGAAAAAGCCAGTCTGGTTTCGAAGCCAGCAGCTTAGACTTTTCCTATACTTTGAGAAAGGGAAGATAAAGACCTGAATTCGCCTGCTTACCCCAAAGCTGATCAGTAATTATCTAAATGGAACCCGGAAGACCAACATTTCTGCAGCCTTAAGGAGTTCTCTAATACCCAAATAATGATCCCCCCCAAATCCACTCTCTCACTGGGTTTCTGTCCCTAAGTATTTCAGTCCCCAAGGAATGTTCCATGCTCCATCAGTCTGTCTTAGATATTTCTATCTCAGTCAGCCTGCCCCCCCTCCACCCCTGCCATGAGGAAACCCCCATACTGCTGAACCTCATGGCACAATTAAGACCAAACTAAAATGTTTGAGACTTTCCCCCAGGATTTCCCTCTGAGCCTCACATGCAATTTCCAGCCAGGCTGCAGGGATCAGTTTACCCACCACCTCCCACATGGTCAGCCTATAGTTCTTGTGAGATCACCAACTCCTACAAAAGTCAGTCTCAACAGTTGTAAGACGCACAGAAGGTAAAACCTTATTTGCAGAGATGTCGTACACCCAAGGGGCAGTTACATGACTGGATTCATATCTCAAGCCTCTCCACTTCAGGATAGGATCTTGGCTTTACCATTGCATAACCCAAGAGTCCATTAATTAAGGCCATCAAGGGTGTCCTCATCCCCTACAGAAACTGAAAACTGCATAGCAAGTTGGCGCCAGGGTCTCATTATACAACATACAATCATAGTTAAAATAGTGCCTAAAAAAAAAAAAACACTGAATAGGGGCACCTGGGTGGTTCAGTTGGTTAAGCGACTGCCTTCGGCTCAGGTCATGATCCCGGAGACCTGGGATCGAGCCCCACATCAGGCTCCCTGCTTGGCGGGAAGCCTGCTTCTCCATCTCTCACTCCCCCTGCTTGTGTTCCCCCTCTGGCTGTGTTTCTCTCTGTCAAATAAATAAAATCATTTAAAAAAACCCCACTGAATAATTTCTAAGGAGTATACATTGGGGGGGGCAGTGCCTAGGTGGCACAGTCGGTTAGTTGTCTGACTCAGTTTTGGCTTGGGTTGTGATCTCAGGGTTGTGAGATCTGGCCCTGTGTTGGGTTCCACACTCAGCATGGAGTCTGCTTGGGTTTCTCTCTCCCTCTCCCTCTGCCCCTCCCACCCATTCTCTCTCTTTCTCTAAAATAAATAAATAAACCTTAAAAAAAAAAGAGGATATGTTTGGGGTAAACAAAGTCATTTTCTCACTTGTGTAAAATCTAGATTCATACAGTGCAGAGGACCTTGCCCTAACTCTTACAAGCAGTATGTTAAGCCTCATTTTATCATCTGTATCTTCCTTCTGAATGGTGATTATTATAACTGAGAATTATTTGTACTATAAGAATCTGTGGAAATCTCTAAAGATCCAATATTACTGGATGTGCAACCATAATCGACAATTCTAAGATCCATTCTGAGAAACTGGCTCTAATAGTGTTATTTTTTCAACACTTACACACAACTTTGAACTTGTGTGAATACAACTGTGACACTGATGGACATTTCCAGCCTCTTCCTGGCAGAAGTGAGCTGGAGAATGAAAGAACCAGACACCAGAGGGGCCTGCAAGAGGGGAAGTGAAGGTGTGGTTTCGGGGCCTGGCTTCAAAGGCGAGCAGCAATCACGAGCCCAACCCCATCTCTTTCCAGCTAAAGCAATTTTCTGTAAAGACAAAAAAAACCCAAACAGCTGAAATCAAATTTCCCCTGCATCGTTTTTAATTTAACAATGTCCCAGTTTCCAAGCTGTCGTCATCTAGTCTTTGTAAGCACACTGATGAACCAAACATAGTCAGGGTGAGGGAAGGGCTAGTGTGATACAGCTCAGACTCCCCAGCTCAGGGTCTAAGTTTTCATTCTTTTCACTGAAGTTCCAGCTCCTTAATGAACTTGTTTACTCATTCCATTACTATCTAAGGCCAGAAATGAACAGACTAGAGAAAAGATTTTTCCTCCCAATAAATCATTCAATAAATAGAATTGAATACCCTCCAATCTTTTTTTTTTCATTTTTTAAAAAGATTTTATTTATTTGACAGAGAGAAACACAGCGAGAGAGGGAACACAAGCAGGGGGAGTGAGAGAGGGAGAAGCAGGCTTCCCGCTGAGCAGGGAGCCCGATGTGGGACTCAATCCCGGGTCTCCGGGTTCATGACCTGAGCCGAAAGCAGTCGCTTAACCAACTAAGCCACCCGGGCGCCCCAAGATTTTATTTTTAAGTAATCTCTACACCCAACATGGGCTTCAGACTTACGACCCAAGATCAAGAGTCACATGCCCTACTAACTGAGCCAGCCAGGCATTCCTTGTAATTCTTTTTTTCTTTTTTTTAAGATTTTATGTATTTATTTGATAGAGGGAGAGAGCACAAGCAAGGGGAGCAGGAGGTGGAGGGAAAGGGAGAAGCAGGCTCCCTGCTAAGCAAGGAGCACAATGTGGGGCTTGATCCCAGGATGCTAGGATCATGACCTGAGCAGAAGGCAGTCGCTTAACCAACTGAGCCCCCCAGGCGCCCCCATACCCTCCAATCTTGAGAGCTAGTTGCATATATGAACTCTGCTGTGTACAATCGACTAGTTCACATTTTCATGGTTCTCAGATCCTCTTTTTTTTTTTAAAGATTTTACTTTTAAGTAATGTGTACACACGGGGCTTGAACTCAAAGCCCCGAGGTCAAGAGTTGCATGTTCTTCCAACTACGTCAGCCAGGGGCCCCTCAGGTCCTCGTATAATAGATCTCCCTCTTTGTGTGCCTGTGCCCAGTCAAGGGCATAGCCCAGCAACTTCTACTGCCCTCTCCCCACATTGGCTATACACATTCCACCTACTGGCATCGATAAAAGACTGCTTCCTTCGGGAAGGAGGGGTGTTTATAATACACACAATAAAATCACGATAGGAATTTTCTAGACAATTTCAGATTCTAGACTTTGACTTGAAATATCTTAGGCTAAGTTATGAAAATTATAAATATAGACTGAGAGTTAAATTCCCTTTTTAAACAAAATTATTTCTCCTGAAATCCAGATTGACTAATCACTCCATATACTAATTTGTTTCGAGTCAATGACTCCTAAACTCTTTGTAGAGCTCCTCTGCATTCGAACATTTACAGTGGAGGTATGCTCACTACCTCATAAGCAGCCCATTTCAAAATGTTGGCGACATGTGGAGTTAAAAAGTTCCTCTTTATACTGAGCCAGATTGACCTCCTGTAGCTTTCACCAATTTGGTCTTAGATCTACTCTCTGGAGAGACACAAAATAAACTTAATCCCTCTACTAGACAGCTAATCTCTTTATATGATTCTCTTAAAAGAAATTGTGGTGACTCAGGCTGCAGTTCTATCAAGAATATAATAAGCCCAGTACCTTTCCCTCCTCCTTGCAGAGTAAGCCTATGTGAGTGTATTTACCATGCTGGGAGAGGGGGAAACGCTCTTCCCTGGCAGGCCCCGGATCAGTCTGGCAAAGGGTAGTGCTGGACAGGCAGGCTTTCTCAGATCCTCCTCTCTGTTATGATAACCCGCAGCCTTCTGCCGGCAAAAGTACATGTCTGGCCCCAGAGACTCTCCCCCTAGTCTGGGTCAGAGGTCCAGGGTTCTTTTGTGTGTCTTAGAATCCTAGGACTTCTCCACAGGACCCCACCCCCTGAGATTTTGATTTCAGAGGAATGAAACGGGCCCAATAATCCATATTTTAATGAGCACTCCAGGTGCAGATGCCCTTACTCCATTTGAAGAAACACCAAACTAAGTGAAGAAAAAAAAAAAAAGATGAATTTAAAAAATACCATGTGTTTTGGTTTTATTTAACTGGAAAGCACATACATTCAACATTTAACCTATTGGTCCTAACCATTCAAATTAAATCATTAAATTCCATGTTATTAAATAATAAAAACACTTTTAAGTCATGCATTATGTGTCTAATACTAATTGTTACATTTATCAAAATCTCCCAGAATAAGAAGGGAACTAATAACGTCATCTGCAGGTTACAGACTGATAAACTGAAGTGTTGGTTGGGAAGCATGCAACAGAAGGCTCCTGCCTGTCTCAGCCGGCCAGCAGAGCGGGGCGCAGGGCCAGATTCGAGGAACTTCACAGGGAGAGGACAGTTCGGCCCCACACTTCACCGATCAACCTCGTGATTAGAGTTGACATAAAAATCACACCTGCATAAACACCACCACATACGACCTATGCAGTTCGGTGGGAATTCTAATAAAGCTATAGCGGGATCCCAGTACACAGGTTACAACAAGTTACAACATTTCACAGTAGACTAAATACCTGGGGAGCCTAGTTATGCAAAGAAAACCCTCCTTCCTTTGAGAACAACAGCTTATTTCTTTTCAAAATAGCTGCTGTGGTTCTTTTACAGATATAAAGGGCGTCTCGTCTCTAAGTCGGCCTTGAAGTAATGCTATCCCAAGGCAGCCTTGGTGACCTCGTTTCCTTGTGGCAAAGTGAACCCAAGTCCTACCTAGTAATTTAGCACTCAGTAAACTGACCAAAAAAGTTGAGCAACAAATTCAGTAAAAGGTTTTGGTGATAGGAACTTACTTTCCTACTTAAGACACTTCATGCATGTTTGTTGCAAAATAAAATTATTTTAGAGTAAACGCAGTGGAGACACCTAACTTTCATTTTCTGTCAGGGATGAAGACTTTCACCGGTTCGCTGACCTTCCTCTTCTTCCTGGAGATCTCAGAACTTTGCTGACTGTACACAAAATTCATCCTTTGAATCTGTGAGAATCACCAGAGAGGCACAGTTCAGCAGAGGTTTTGACGTCTGCACAAGGCATATACAAGACAGGTAGACCAAGCATTAATCCCTCTGGCCGCGTAACGGATCCAAACCTGCTTTCCTGTGGGCTGGTTTAGCCTTGCCGCCAGTATCAGAGGCTGGCATCCCAAGTTTCAGGAGCTGAGGTCCCCTGGAGGCAGCCAGTTTCAGGGACAGTTTCTTGGCTCCCTTCAGTGAATTCAGCACATCCAACTCTTAAGGGAAGAGTTGTCAAGGTGTGGGGCCAACAAGGAACAATTAGGGTCAGGAGAGATCTAGGGCACTGATTGCTTTAGAAGCAAATATAACTGCGGTCCCAATTTCAGTAAACAGAAATATACAGGCTTTTTAATCATATGCTCAGATTAATGAATTAGGAAGGGCCACAGAACAGCCCTTCTTGCTGCTTGAAGAGAAGTGTATGTTATTGATGAAAGGGAAGTTAATTAGTGAATCATCATAAATATATATTTTCCCATTGGGTTCACTTTGGTAAAGATTTTAAAGCTTATTTTTGCCTAACTAAGTAAACAAATGAATGTATTATAATCGGCCAGACAATCCCTAATGCCTAGAATTCCAAGAAACACAGTTTTTCTATTTTCCAGCCACTAGATGGGAGGAAAGGTTTTTCAATTTCCTCTGTTCTTTCTTTGGTAGGAAAATGGAATAAAGGATACATTTTTAAGCACGACTCATCAGAATATCTAGTAGAGTTTCCAACATTATCCTTTTTTCTATAGGCTATTGTTACTATTGATATGTTACCACTACAAAATAGCAGGAATGCCAATAAAACACTGAAGTACCATCTAGAACCATAGACTGGGTCTACAAATGGCTAATTTAATCACTATCTTTTAGTTTTAGAAAGTGTTCGAATTTCTGATCTCAGAAGCCACAGACTCTCTTTGGCGTAAACTAAGACACTGATTATATAGAACAATAAAACTTTGAGAAAATAAATAGAGCTGCTCACCAAATAGCTGATTTGCTTAGATATGTAAAAGTTTGAAATGGCCTGAGCTAAAGGAAAAGAAATATCACCATAAAACCCAAAGAACAAAAACCAATTTCTTTATCTAGGAGATGAATTTGCTACAGTGTGGCTGTAAGAAAAAGCACTTAGTAAAATTCAGCTTTACTAGAAATGTTGCTTGGGCATACTTTCCATTCAAACAAAATTTCCCTCACTTTAATCAAGTCTGGGTATACTGAGAAGGAAGGAAGATGGATGTATGAATTCTTGAATGACAAGCTGGTCTGATGGTTTAATAGTTTTGTTTTCTTTTTCTTCTTCACTCAAAAGTAAACCAGAGTTTTACTACAAGTTTCAGAACTGTAAATTTATTGCAGTGAGTTAATAAAAACATCTTTAATAATGTATGCGATCTCAAGGCAACCCTCAATGGGAAACTAGTGGGTTCAAAAGCAAGTATGTGTTAGGTCAGGGACCAGTTTCTAACATAGATAAATAACCCATATGAACTATATAAAAAATATTCATCCATACAAACATTTTTTGGGTGTATTCCAACTAGCTGAGTTTGCATATTTGATGCCAAAGCCAACCAGGCAATCAAAGAGCCAGCGATCACGCAATCTAGATAGATTATCTTGGTGATCTGAGCAACAGTGGGATATCATCAAACGATTTAAAAAAAAAAAGATTTTATTTATTTATTTGACAGAGAGAAACACAGCTAGAGAGAGAACACAAGCAGGGGGAGTGAGAGAGGGAGAAGCAGGCTTCCCGCTGAGCAGGGAGCCCAATGAGGGGCTGCATCCCCAGACTTCGGGATCATGACCCGAGCCGAAGGCAGTAGCTTAACCAACTGAGCCCCCCAGGTTCCCCCATCCAATGATTTCTAATGCATGTCACACTGTATTTTAAACAGACAGCCTTTAAAGTGTTTCTTGTATATGGATTAAACAAGAGGCTACTATGATCCACTTACTAGTAGAACCTCAGGAGGGGTGCCTGGGTGCCTTAGTCATTAAGCGTCTGCCTTTGGCTCAGGTCATGATCCCAGGGTCCTCTCTAGCTGTGTTTCACTCCGTCAAATAGCTAACTAACTAAATAAAAAGAACCTCAGGAGTATCTACATGTATGTCTGAAAAAATTCCTGAAGATACGTTCTCTGCTTTATGATATTTCCCTACTTTCCATCTTTTGCTTGGTTATATGTTCTTTTGAGAAGCCAGAGAGCAGGTTTTGTCTGAAGCACAGACAGGTCACCTAGCTGACTTGGTAGGACTATTTGAAAGCACGAGAAAAGCACTTTCTTTTAAATTATTCTGTTCATCATGTATTCCTTTATTCATTTACTAAAAAACAAATGTTTGTTACTTGACTGTTCTCCCAGAGCTTTATCTTTGACCATCGTTTTTCCTTCTCCACATTCTGCTATGGCTCCTGGGACTCAGTTACCATTTATAAGCAAAGACCCCCACTTCTATATATTCTGCCTAGACCTTCCTTTTGAACTCCAGATCATGTGTGTAATCAACTGCCTGCTAAAAATCTCCACATGGATGTTCCAAAGAAAACTCAAATGCCATGTGTCCAAATTGGAATTTATCATCTGCCTCTCTACGCCAGCTCCTAATCTTTGTTTTCATTCTCTCTGAGTCCCCTAGGGGTGTCTACACTAAAAGCCTGGGACTCATCCATGGTTGCTCCATCGTTCTCAACCTAACATGTATCTAATTACTAATTCCTGTTGATCCTATCTCCTTAATAGCTGTCAAATCCATCCATTTTTTTCTATTGTCACTGCTTCTACTTTAGCCCAGGCCAATATCATCTATCCCAAGTACTAAGTCTTGAACCCCCACTAATTACTGCTTCTCCAATCTGTTCTCCACTCTGGAACCTAAGGAGGCTTCTATTAAACCTGACCATGTCACTCTTCTGATTCATCATCCATCCACTAATGATTTCCCATTGTCCTTGGGATAAAGTCCAGACTCTGTATAGCCCTCACCCATCTCGGTTGCTTCATCCTGTTCCAGACTCACTGAGCCACGAGCAATTCTCCAAATGGTTCTTCACACTGCCCTCTGGACTCTGCCTTTGATGCCCACTTCCAAGTTCTGCTTTTCCTTTCCTCACCAGGCGCAGGGTCGGCCCTGGAGCTTCTTCAGCCTACTGGCACCTAGGGATGCCTACTGGCCTACTGCCTATATGGCTGTGTTCTCTTCTTACCCATTTGTGGCATTTACTACATGGTATGATCAGGCCTACTTACCAGTCTTCTCATCCAGAAGATAAACTCCTTTGGGTTAGTGATAATATCTTAGTTATTGTTGTATTCCTAGTTCCTGGCATCTGGTAGATGCTCTTAAATTACTGGTTGAATGAATGAATGCATTTTGAAGCTGAATTTAAGCCAGGCACTGTGCTGGGCACTAGGACCAAATCTCTACTGATATAAAGATGACTAAGACCCAGTGTTTTCAAGGATCAAGTATTATAAGGAAGAGGCATTAAGCACATGAGTATAATATAATGCAATACAATATAACAGAAATCCATTCAATAGCCACAATAGACATTCCCTCATCCAGCAACTGTCTCTGGAGTGCCAGCTCTGTGCATGGTACTATTGTAGGTGCTTGAGACACATCAGTGAACAAAGGAGATAAAAAATCCCTGTCTTGTAGATTTTACAATCTAGCCATGTTATTTTCCAGCTTAATAATTTCCAATGGCATCTCACTGTTTTTAGGACAAAGTCCAAAGTTGATACCTTGGTTTTTCCATACACGACCAGTGATTTTTTTTTTATATCTCTAGGGAAGGAGAGGTGTCACAGGTTGGCGTAAGACCCTGATGAAGGCTATAACCTTTCTCCTCAGAATGCTCACACGTGCAACTCACACACTCATGTGCTGTGGCAGACTGAGGGGGCTTCCGGGCCCACAAATACCTCTCAGTTAGAATCACTACCTCCCAGGGCCTGGCTCTGCTCCCTCACCTCCTCACTTGATCTGTCACTCTCTGCCCTCTCAGTTTCTCTTAGTTGACTTCTTCTTGATTCTAGGCCTTTGCATATGATGTACCTTCTACCTAAAATGCTCTTTCCCCTCAACCTCTTTGCCCTGTTAATTTGTATTCATTCTTCAGATCTCAGATGAAAAATTATTTCTTCGAATAAACTTTCCCTACCTTCATTCCAGTTAAGATAGGCCTATCAGTCATAAGCTCTTAAGAAATTTCCAGGAGATCAGGGACACGCTTGTCTTGGTCATGACTTGCACATAGTAGGGGCTCAATAAGTATTTCTCAATAAATGGATGAACGAATCTTCAAAGAGTACTGTGCAGTATAGAAAGGTACTGGAGGCACCAAGTGGACGCAGGGTGACGAGTCATACTATTGTAGTAGTCAGGCGATAACTTGGGTGACAGTGCAGATAAAGAGAAGTCAATGAGAGAAATATTTAGAAGGTAGAGTGAGAAGGACGGCCAAATGGATATGACAGTAAAGGACAGGTGGGTAAGTCAATAGTGACTCCCATCTTCTGGGTTAGCTAACTTCATGGATGAAGGTACTGTTCTCTCAGGTAGAGAAAAATGGGAGTTTTGAATTTGCAGAGTTTGGACCGCATGTGAAACCCCAAGTGGAAATATTGATAAGCAGCTATATATGGAAGTCTGGAGCCCAGGAGAGAGGTCTGTGATGAGAATGTAAATTTGAGAGCCATCAGCATATGGAGGCTAATTAATACCAGGGGGTTGGAAGAGTTTGCCTACTGAGAGATCAGAGCATGAGAAGGGAAGGGGGCCAGGACATAGCCTTAAGGAACTCTAACTTTTAGAGATTATGTGGAGTGTAAGGAGACCGAGAAAGAGAGAAAAAAGACTAGCTGTCTATCATGTAAAGAAAGCCAAGGGAAGAGAGTTCTAAGAAGAAATGGAGAAAATAAAAGAGATAATGGTGGTGGTCAGTAGTGTCAGTTGCTGAGAGGTCAAGAAAGATGAGGACAGATATATAGCCACTTGATTTAGCCACATGGAGGTTACAAAGTGCATTGAATTTGTGGGGGCCTAAGTCATCTTCAAGTCAGCTGAAGAGTACATAAGAAGTAAAAAATTAAGAACAAGTATAAATTTTATAAAATTCAAGACTCAGTGGGGCACCTAGGTGGCTCAGTTGGTTAAGCATAGGACTCTTGATTTTGGCTTATGTCATGATCTCAGGGTTGCGAGATCACGCTCCAGGTCAAGCTCGGCGCTGGGCATGGAGCCTGCTTAAGATACTCGCTCTCTTCCTTCCTCTACCCCTTCCCTCTTTTAAAAAAAGTCAACAGGGAGTAACAAACTCAGCCTGGGAAATTTAGAAAAGCCTTTAAGCAAGAGAGGGACATTGAACAGGGTCTTAAATAATGGGTAGGGGTTTACCAGACTGGGGATGGTGAAGGGGTGGGGTAAGAAATCTCATTCTAGGCAGAAGGTTCTGCATATTTAAAGACACTGAACCATGACAAGACATGGAAGATAAATGGTACAATGAAATGTTCCTTTATTAGATGGGCTGTTAGGGTTATGCGTTATTTATCCAATACACTCCTTTTTCTTTCTTTTTTTTTTTTAAAGATTTTATTTATTTGACAAAGAGAAACACAGCCAGAGAGGGAACACAAGCAGGGGGAGTGAGAGAGGGAGAAGCAGGCTTCCCTGCGCCAAGCAGGGAGCCCGATGTGGGGCTCGATCCCGGGTCTCCGGGATCATGACCTGAGCCGAAGGCAGTCGTCCAACCAACTGAGCCACCCAGGTGCCCCTACACGCTTTTTTTTTAAAATTTTTTTTTATTTTTGGGCACCTGGGTGGCTCAGTGGGTTAAAGTCTCTGCCTTCGGCTCAGATCATGATTATCTCAGGGTCCTGGGATCGAGGCCCGCATCGGGCTCTCTGCTCAGCAGGGAGCCTGCTTCCTCCTCTCTCTCTGCCTGCCTCTCTGCCTACTTGTGATCTCTCTCTCTCTGTCAAATAAATAAATAAAATATTTTTTTAAAAGATAAACTCTTTAAAATTTTTTTATTTTTTTAAAGGTTGCATTCATTTACTTGAGAGCAAGAGTGAGGGGAAGAGAGCGAGCACAAGCAGGGAAAAGGGTCAGAGGGAGAAGGACAGGCAGGCTCCCCACTGCAGGAAGCCCAATATGGGGCTTGAATCCAGGACCCCAAGATCGTGACCTCAGCCAAAGGCAGACACTTAACCAACTGAGCCATCCAGGCACCCCTTCTAATACACTCCTGTTAAAAATATAAATTGCCCTGGAATTATTACTTAATATGATGTCAGTGTAAATTAACTCATTAAGTTGTCTCCAAGGGGCAGCCTGCTGAAACCAGGGCTTCCCAGGCTTGGAAAGCAGAGAGATAGGTTTCCATATAGGAAGGCTGCAGTACTTACTTGGCACTAGGAGGCAGATCTGTGTGGGGAGCCAAGGAGGGGGTGGGGGGTGGGGGTGAGGAGGCAGCCCCAGGCAAGCAGGAAATACTGTGAGTACTTTATGCGCCTGGGGTGAGATGAGAGTGCAGTGAATTTTGCTGACTTCAAAATTATTTGTCTGGTCAGATCTGACAAAATGTTTTCCCTTTAGAAAACCAGTCCTTAGGGGCGCCTGGGTGGCTCAGTGGGTTAAAGCGTCTGCCTTGGGCTCAGGTCATGATCTCAGGGTCCTAGGATCGAGCCCCATATCAGGCTCTCTGCTCGGTGGGGAGCCTGC
This sequence comes from Spilogale gracilis, assembly GCA_004023965.1. Lineage (NCBI taxonomy): Eukaryota > Metazoa > Chordata > Mammalia > Carnivora > Mephitidae > Spilogale > Spilogale gracilis. The sequence continues at coordinate 63,196 of PITA01007112.1, forward strand.
TTCTCCCGTCTCTCTGTCTGCCTCTCTGCCTATCTGTGATCTCTCTCTCTGTCAAATAAATAAATAAAATATTTAAAAGAAAGAAAGAAAAAAAAAAAGAAAGCCAGTCCTTAATAGTATAGATTTATAATGAAGTATTAAGCATGGAATCTTTGGATTTGGAAGTTCCCAGATCAAGAACTGTTATGGTTCAGAGGGTGTGTGTGCCCTATAACTAAGTTACAGCACTCATACTAGTTTTGATTCCTCTTCCTTAAACATTTACCCTTTTTTTTTTGCACAATGAAAGATAAATCAATAGTGATTACAAAATAGATGCTATTAGCATAAATGTAGCTTGTTAACACTGAGATAGAATGAGCAGTAAGAAAGAGAATCCTTAAAGAGAACACTTACCTCCAACTCCAACAGAGCTGTGAGCTCTCTTACGTGTTGGGAAGTGTCTCATGTTTTACTGGGATTTATGAACGGTTTGCCCATTCATTTGCTTTCTTGATTTCCTGATATTGTCACCAGGGTTCTGGACCATGGCGATCTCTATTTAGGAGATAAATATGTATTCTGCTTAGAGTCATAACCATGTATTTCCATTAGCCTCCAAAAGTTATTATAACAATTCTCTCTTTCTCCATATGTTCTAAAGCATCATATGGCTTTAACAGCTTCAGAATTAATTCAATTATTAAACATTTTGGGGGATCTTCTGTGTGCCAGATATGTTAAGCACTAACAGTATAAAGCTGCTCAAGGCACACTTGCGTGTGCGGGTCTGGTAGTGGGAAACAAACTGGTGACAGAAGAAATGGCAGTCATGTATAGGTACAAAAGAGGTTCCAAAAGATCTTATTAGCTCTTCCTGGGGAAGCCTGGCAAGGGTTCAAAGGGGATGCGAAGCTTACACCAATCAGTGCAAGATGAGCAGGCACTCACCAGGAAAATGGCATTAGAAATTGAAGTTGGAAGGAGAACATTCGAAAAAGGAGCACAGGCACAGGGTCAGAAAGCAGAATATGTCCCTAGAATTAGGACTCGTTCTCTCAAGTTTGGACTTTGTACGGCCATACTCCCTTAAACGTACTTGATCTTATGCAGCCTCAGAAGCTAAGCAGAGTTGGGCCTGGTCAGCGCTTGGGCTGGGAGAAGAGTGACAAAGGATGAAGTGCATCAGCCTCGGACTCTGTACAGTAATGGGACGCCACTGAAAGGCTCCACAAGCACACCTGTTTGAGAGAGATCCCTGTGGCTGCAGTGTAAAGGGTAGACGGGACAGAAATGAGCCGAGGGGCAAAGAGGCTATTTCAGAAGAGAACTGATCTGAGCAAGAAAAAGAGCAGCAGTGAAGTTAGAGAGGAGAGGACCAGTAAGGCAGAGGGCTGAGACAGAGAACAAATGCTTGAACCCAAACCCTAGCATGTCTTAATCACTCACTGGAATGCACACAAAGATGGCAAATAAAGGAGTAAAAAATGACAAAAATTACCCGTTTCTGGTAATGGCACTGACCAAGATAATGAACAGGAAGCTGAGGGAGTGAGTGTTGGGAACATCGTGGTGAGGACTGTGAATTAGAAGTGAGATCTTCCAGATGAAGATGTCCACCAGGACACTGGTTATGTGACCTCGAGCTCAGGATGGAGGAAACGGCATCAAGAGCACATACAGAAAGATATATTCACTTTGGACAAAAGATGGGATATTACTTGAGGTCTGGAAGAAAGTAAAATATGTCTGATGCTGTACCAGGTGCATATAGATATATGTACATTTTAAAATATGGGAACAGGAAGTGGAATGATTCATATTTCGTGGCCATAATTATTTCTACAAAGTAGAATTTAGGTCATCCACTTCGAAAGGGAGGGAATTGGTCTTGGGTGGTGCTTAAGAAACTTAAGTGGTGGGGCGCCTGGGTGGCTCAGTTGGTTGAGTGACTGCCTTCGGCTCAGGTCATGATCCTGGAGACCCGGGATCGAGCCCCACATCGGGCTCCCTGGTCGGCGGGAAGCCTGCTTCTCCCTCTCTCACTCCCCCTGCTTGTGTTCCCTCTCTCGCTGTGTTTCTCTCTGTCAAATAAATAAATAAAATCTTAAAAAAAAAAAAAGAAAGAAACTTAAGTGGTTAAAGTTTGAACAATGAGAAAGGCAACCAATAAACATTTAAAACTAATGTTAACTTGCTTAGAGTCTGGATAGCTTTAAGATATATCACCTCAAAATTAAAATATTTGACATATTAATAATTTTGCATTTTTACATTTAAATGCTTACAATAGACCATATACTGCGTTAAGAGCATCACAAATATGATCTTATTTATTCCCTACAGATGACTGTGTGAGTGCAGAGAGGGGTTTTTATTCCTCTTTCACAGATGTGGAAATTGAAGTTCAGAGAAGTGAAATGACTTGCTTAGTTTGCACAGTTAGTAAGTATAAGTCTCAAACCCAGGTCTCCTGATTTGGAATTTAGTGTTCCTTATAATTTGTTTCTTCATCCCAAAGGGGAAAACAAAAGTTGGAAATTGCAGATCTCTATGTAGTATTCTTAGGCTTCTTCTGGGGTTGACCCTTTTTGGGCATAACCTAACCGGACCTCAAACTAAAGATAGCCAAACCTGGGTTCATTTTTTTCCTTTGTAACCAGTTTTTCCTCATGACTTTTCAATTTATATTAATCACCATTTCACAGTCATGAAAGGTGGAAAACATAGTCATGTTAGATTCTTCTCTGATCTAATGCCTACACAGAATTCTTGTAATGAGTAAATGGAATAGCGCAGCTACAGCACCTGGTATAGCATCAGACATATACAAGTCATTCAGTGACTGACAGCTGCTACCATTCCTACTGCCACAGGCATCCTCTACTCCAGGCAAAGTGGATTGTTGTAGTAGGCTGAAAAAGGAGCCGCCAAAAGATGGCCAGGTCCTAATCCCTAGAACTTAATCACACGGACATTACCTTATATGGCAAAAAGGGGGGGCAGAGGTAGATGTTTGCAGCTATGATTAATGATTTTGAGATGGAGAGGTTATCTTTGATTATTCAGGTAGACCCTCCATATAATCACATGTGTCCTCATAAGAGAGAAGCAGAGGGAAACTTGAACACAGACAGAGACGTCAATGTGATCACCGAAACAGAGACTGGAGTAATATGGCTATCAGCCAAAGCAAGCCAGCAGCCATCAGAAGCTGGAAGAGGCAAAGAACAGAAGTTCCCCTAGAGTCTCCAGAAGGAATCTGGATCTGTCTACACCTTGATGTCAGCCCAATGACACTGAATTTGGACTTCTAGCCTGTAGAGAAAGAATAGATTTCTAACGTTTAGGCTACCAAGTCGGTGGTAATTTGTTACAATAGCCCTATGAAACTAATAGTTATATTCCCCAAACGCACCTCATTCTCTTCCCTCTTTACTATTTCTTGCACTTCAGAAAACAGAAATCTTTCATGACTTACTCCCTTTTAAATTTTGAATAATTCCTTCTAAGTTAATCTCTAAAAGTCCTTTCTTTCTTTCCTCTTTCTTTCTTCTTTCTTTCTTTCTCTTCTCTCCTTCCCTCCTTCCTTTTTTTTTTTTTTAAGATTTTATTTATTTGACAGAGAGAAACACAGCCAGAGAGGGAACACAAGCAGGGGGAGTGAGAGAGGGAGAAGCAGGCCTCCCGCTGAGCAGGGAGCCCGATGTGGGGTTCGATGTGGGGCTCGATGTGGGACTCGATCCCGGGTCTCCGGGATCATGACCTGAGCCGTAGGCAGTCGCTTAACCAACTGAGCCACCCAGGCGCCCCTCTTCCTTCCTTTTTTGTCAGAGAGAGAGAGAGAGAGAGAGAGCATGGGCAGATGGGCAGGCACAAACTGTGGGAGGGGCAGGCCAAGGGAGAAGCAGACGCTCTGCTGAGCAAGGAGCCCCACACAGGACCTTGGGATCATGACCTGAGCCAAAGGCAAAGCCACCAAGGCATCCCACTCTCTAAAAGTATTTCACCCATAAAGAATAAAGACTTTCCTGCTCCTTTAATCTGATATGACTTTTCTTTCTTGAACAAATCCCATCATGTTTTTCTAATTGTGTTTTTCTGACAGCTTAAATTTTTGTAAGCAATTTGTCCTTTACATGGGTCTGGGTTTAAGTTCTTTAGGAATTCATTTGTATTAATATCATGGTTTTTAGACTGTCTGCACTGTAATGCTTTACTCAGTGTTCTTCCCCCAGTAGGTATCAATAATTTTTTTGTTACCTACCTCTACTATCTACAGAAGTGTTCAATTACACAGTTATTCATGTATCCTAAAGCTGCACAATCACAGTAGCCATTAGGACATTAGGCATATCTGACCATTTAAGTTTAAATTAATCAAAATGAAGTAAAATTTAAAATTCAGTTCCTCAGTTGTATTAGCCACATTTCAAGTGTTCAGTACCCACATATTAGACATCACAGATGTAAAATATTTTCATCATCACAGGAAGTTCTATAGGACAGAACGGCTTTATAGTGGCAATCTGGATAAAATCCAAGTAAACAGGAAATTTCCTAGGGCCTGTGGTGACAATAGGAATACAGAAACTAGAAATAATTTTTATTCAAAATGTAAAAATGACAATTTTCCTAGGATTATTTTATCAAGTCAGTGTAATCCCAATCAAAATTCCAGTGGTATGTCTGTTGGAACTTAGTAAGCTGATTTTAATAGTCACCTAGAAAAGAAAAAGTAAGGAAAATCTTTAAGAAAATAGAAATAAAAGAACTATGAAGGCAAAGGAGTTCCCCTTCCAGAGAGCAAAACATAATACAGTGAAAAGCAGAAACTCAAACAGATATGTGTACACCCATGTCCATAACAGTATGATTTACAATAGCCAAAAGGTAGGAACAACCGAAACATCCATCAATGGATGAACGGATTAAAAAAAATAGCATACACAGACAATGTAATATTATTTAGTAATAAAAATAAAGGAAATTCTGACACATGCTACAAGTTATGAACCTTGAGGACACTATGCTAAGTGAAATAGCCCAGTCACAAAAGAATAACTATTGTATGATATCACTTATATGAGGTACTTAGTTAAAGTTATAGAGGAAAAGTAGGATGGTGGTTACCAGGGGCTAGGGAGAGAGATGGGGAGATAATAGGTATGAAGCTTCAGTTTGGGAAGATGAAAGTTCTAGAGATTAATGGTGGTAATGGTTTTACAACAATGGAAAGAACTTAATTCTACTGAACTGTATATTAAAAATAGTTAAAATGATAAATAAATTTTATATTACACATATTTACCACAATTTTTTAAAGTTGGCCTTTTTTTAAAAAAGATTGATTGATTGATTGATTGACAGAAAGAAACACAGCTAGAGAAGGAACACAAGCAGGGGGAGTGAGAGAGGGAGAAGTAGGCCTCCCATCGAGCAGTGAGCCTGATGTGGGGCTCAATCCCAGGACTCTGGGATCATGACCTGAGCCAAAGGCAGATGCTCAAGGACTGAGCCACTCAGGTGCCCCAAAGTGGCATTTTTCTTAAAGGTAACTTTTTTTTAAAGATTTTATTTATTTATTTATTTATTTATTTGTCAGGGAGAGAGATCACAGGTAGGCAGAGAGGCAGGCAGAGAGAGAGGGGGAAGCAGGCTCCCTGCTGAGCAGAGAGTCTGATGCGGGCCTCGGTCCCAGGAGCCTGAGATCATGACCTGAGCCGAAGGCAGAGGTTTAACCCTCTGAGCCACCCAGGTGCCCAAAGATAATTTTTAAAAAGATGATTTAGTGGTGCCTGGGTGGCTCGGTCAGTTGAGTGCCTGGCTTTTGGTTTTGGCATCGGTTGTGATCTCATGGGTTGAGAGACCAAGCCCCATGTCAGGTTCCATGCTCAGCAGGGAATCCGCTTAAGATTCTCTCTCTTCCTCTCCTTTTGTCCCTGCCCACCCTGCCCTTGCAAGCTCTCTCTCTCTCTCTGATAAATAAAAACAACAAAAAAAATTTTTTTTAACTTAATAGATAAAAAACAAGAAAGGAAAATAATGTAAGACACAATTACAGGCCACATACATAACTTTAAATTTTCTAGCAGATTTAAAAGGTAAAAAGAAAAAAAAGTAAAAAGGAACAGGAAATTAAGAATTGTATCATTGCTTTTATTTGATCCAACATGTCAAAAATACTATCAATTTGAGGTGCCTGGGTGGCTCAGTCATTAAGCAACTGCCTTCGGCTCAGGTCATGATCCCGGAGACCCAGAATCGAGCCCCACATCGGGCTCCCTGCTCGGCGGGAAGCCTGTTTCTCCCTCTCTCACTCCCCCTGCTTGTGTTCCCTCTCTAGCTCTGTTTCTCTCTGTCAAATAAATAAAATCTTTAAAAAAATACTATCAATTTGTTATGTAATCAATGTAAAAAGTATTGGGATATTTTACATTCTTTTTGTCTTATACCAAATCTTCATAATATTGTGTATATTTTACTGTGTGTATTTTACACTTACAGCACATCTCAACTCAGATTAGCCACATTTTAAGTGCTTAACAGCCACATATGGCTGGTGGCTACCATATTGGACAGCATATCTTGTGTGTGTGTGGTGTGTGGGTTGTGTATATATGTCTATTTTAAGTGCAAATTCAAAGGTATGGAATATTTTTGTGGGTAGTTTTTGAATTATTTATGAAAATGTATTCATATATAAATTATATAAGGTTATACTAAAAATATGAAGCTCCATATTAATTTGCTTATTAATTCTGTTAAAATTTGCCTTATTACCTGATATGTTTATAGTCAACATACTTATTATTTCCTCTTTTTGCTTTCCTTTTTTTCAATATGGTGAAAGTTTCATTATGAAACTATTTTTGTTTGTAAACTAGGAAGGTAATAAAGGAACATGAAATAGACTGCATACAAAATAAATAATATAAACATAACCTCCATAATTTTTCATATTTATTACATGGAAGAATTATAATATTTTGGATATACTAATACATGAAGTGTACTATTAAAATTTTTAAAAGAACATTAAACAACTTCAAGTTTATTTAGCTTACCTTTAAAAATTATAAAATATTCTAAAATATTATTAGGTACTTTTCAATAGAAGAATGTCAGGTACTTTCCTACTTTCAAATACTTTAGTAATTAACTATTATTCTTTCTGTAGCTAAAGGCAGACATATAAAACACATATGAACAGGGGTGCCTTGCTGGCTCAGTCAGTAGAGCATGCGACTCCTGATCTTGGGGTCATGAGTTTGAGCCCCAAGTTGGGGGGAGAGTTTACTTAAAAGCACACACACACATATAAATACATTCAAGCACCTACTTGAAGTAATTATAAAAATGAAAAAGTTGGGGTTAGCTGGGTGGCTCAGAAGCATCTGCCTTCAGCTCAGTCATGATCCCAGGGTCCAGGGATAGAACCCTGCCTCATGCTCCCTGCTCAGCAGGGACTCTGAGTCTGCCTCTCTCTCTGCCTGATGCTCCCCCTGCTACTTGTAGTCTCTCTCCCTGTGTGTGAAATAAATAAATAAAATCTTTTTTTAAAATGAAAAAGTTGTTTCTTGGTTTGTGGCATGTAGGAGGAAACCTACAGGCAATGACATGATGGTGTTACTAGATGTACTAGACCTGACATGGGTTTGCTGATTCTTCAAAAAAGAGATGAAAAGATAATAGATACAGAATTGGAAATGTGATAGCCTGCTTCTTACAGATTTGCTATGTAGGTCAGCTGCTTGAATCTGAGTCTCTATAAAGTGCTTTAGCAGGTGTCAAAAGGAACCTAGTATAACTGTAAGTACAGAAATGACTATAGAAATGGGTCCCATAAAATGAACAGAAAAAGGCCACTCTGGTATGAAGAGTGTCTCAGATGGAAGGTCCCTATAGGTGTGATTCCCAAATCTCAGTTCATAACTGCCTAATCTCATTGGCAGCAAGGAGAGGGTAAAGTAGATGGCACTTAGTGGCTCTGCTCTCAACCCCCAATAGCTCTTCCACACAAGGGAGAGGCAGAATGGCAAAGACATATTCACTCAGAAGTCAAATTTTCACTTTAAACTGTCCCTGAGTATGCCTGAAGAAGAAAAGAAAAAAGAAAGAGACAACCTCAAAAGAGAACTAGTTGGGTGTTGAGGGGAAAGATAAGTTTTATATGAGGGGCGGACAGCTAAACTTAATTTAAAAAAAAATTTTAACTAACCTCAACACTCAACATGGGTCTCAAGCTTATAATCAAGAATCAAGAATCATGTGCTCTACCAACTGAGCCAGCCAGGCACCCCATAAAATTAACTTTTATTTTACCTTCCCAGCAAATGGTGAAACATTTCAGCTTCTAACACAAAATAAAAACAATCATACTTCTCTCTCTCTCTCCTTTTATTTTTTAATATATTTTAATCCTTTCAGAACTTTCCATGGCATCAGTTTAGTTCACATCATCCAGTTATTTAATTGCATGCTTTCATGTACTCGGTTTTATTTATCTATTTTAATAACTAACACAATCACATAGTAAGAAGATTGAAAGGTAAAATAAAGTTAGACAGTGAGATTTTCCCTGCCATCCCTGAACCACTCAATTCCCCGCAGAAGGCAACCCTTGTTCCCAGTTACTGCTGTTTTCATTTTGAAATCTACTGCACCACTAAACTGTTGTAAAATTCCCAGGGTCACTCTCTCCTAATTGTTTTACTAAAACTGGACCATGCCTGTCCAAAGCAAGAGTACATGAGGAAGTGGAGGGTTGTGACCAAATAACAGACCTATCTACAGGGTCACTCCTGGTCTCATATCATATGAAGGTGGGCTTTCTTTCCATTGCTTCCAGTTATCTTCACCAACTAGATGCCAACTAGATGTCTTCCTCCAGACTAAAGGAAATGAGAGAGAACCAAAGAGTGGAGGGGTAAAAGAGGAGAGCCAGGAAAAGAGAGATTCAAAATACCATGCTAAGTGCTGCGATGGGGATGGGAGCACCAGGAAGGCACGGCAGGGAAAGATAGCAGAGTTGCAAGGTAGTGAAGAACACGGAGGTGTAAACAATGAACTCTAACCAACAGCTAACACAGGTAGATGAGGTCAGGGCTAAAGAAAGGTACAAGCGGTATGCTGTAGGAATGTGGAGGGAAAAGAAGAATAGGGGGAAGGACTTCATAAATTAGCCCATGGCTGGTTGAGCACGTCTGACAAGCTTCTTCTCAAACTGTATACGTTTTCCCTGACTCATGAAAACCTAAGGCTGGGAGAATGCCAGACCAGCGTGCTGCAGCTCAGTCAGTCAGGGAAGCCTTTCGAACCAACATGGAGAGGAAAAATCAAGTTTAGAACTTTGCACATATACAAAAGTGTAAGGAAGGATAACAAAAGTCCCACTGAAGCTTACAACTGGTCTTCAGTTGTGAATCAGAGAAAAACACATGAGCATTTTCAGAATCTTTGCTAATCAGGGATGCCAGGAATTGTTCACCTCCAGGGGTTGCCATTTACAGTGTTGTCTATGTTTGAGGTACCCCTGGAATTGTGCAGTGCACAATCAACATGATTGTGCCTGGCAACCCTGCGAGGGCGCACATCGGTTTTTTGACTACCACTTTCTAAGTTTCCCCGTCACTAAATTTTTATGAGTTACAGGGTATTCTTTTTGGCTAGCACTTCCTATGACAAGAAAAAACAAACATTTAGAATGTTATTAATGCATTTTCTTAAAAACCCAAGGTTGTTGGGTATAAAGTGCAGTGTAGCTATGCTACAGAATACGGCTAAATTATATACCTATACACAGTATGTCATACTGTACATATTTTCCAACCTATACAGATTTTCCATGATGGGGTAAGGGCTGCTCAGTTTCAAATTAAGCACCATTTATTTCGAATGTTATTTAGAGTGGGATAGTATTATTGTTACAGGGCATCTGGTGCATTTTTATTCTGAGGCTTTCAGAATTTAATGAGTAAAAGTTGGAAGTTTCTCCTTATTTTAGAAAAACTTTTCTGATTCTTCCCCAGTATCTCTTTCCACTGCCATCATCTAATTCAGCAATGTACAGATAACCACCAATTTGTAAAACAACATGACAGGGGGTCGTGTGAAAGATGAGATGTGCAACTGATTTTTGTAAGTGTTTAAAGTTATGCCACTATTGTTTCTAACTCTGGATTCTAATATTCCTGATTAGGAAGTGTCTTACTAAATGAAATCAAGAAATATTTATCATCGGAAGATACGGCTGTGCTTTCTTCTTTTTGTGCTTTGCATTAATTGTTGAGGATGCAGGAACCAATTTTTTAAGTTTGTTTTTTTTTTTTTTTAAAGTGTGTGGGTATTGAGCTGATTCCTGCTGGTTTTTAGAATTTAGCCACATGGCCACATGTTCCCTTTTTGTGGAAATATTTATGTTGGGGATTTCCACTGAGGGAATTAGAGTTAATTGAGCTCCTTTCTGGGGGATAATGCAGCTGAGGCCATATTTCTATTAGTGTCTTTTTTCTTTTCCTACTCTAAGAGAGTGTTTCCACACACATAAGACTTAATCTAACAGGTTCTCATGGAATATTACATATACAAAATAAGATCATGTATTTGAAAATGTCTGGCACCCTATCTGGTACATATTAATCACTCATTACAAGTTGGTTGTATCTAGTTGAACATTACCTGATTTTGGTGAATATGTGGTTGCTATAAATGAAATGTGGCCTGAGCTGACCAAGGGATTTTTTTAAAAAATCTAATTTACTTGGGGTATGAAAAGTATAAATGGGGCGCCTGGGTGGTCAGTTGGTTAAGCGACTGCCTTTGGCTCAGGTCATGATCCCGGAGACCCGGGATCGAGCCCCACATCGGGCTCCCTGCTCCGCGGGAAGCCTGCTTCTCCCTCTCTCACTCCCCCTGCTTGTGTTCCCTCTCTAGCCGTGTTTCTCTCTGTCAAATAAATAAAATCTTAGAAAAGAAAAGAGAGGGGCGCTGGGTGGCTCAGTTGGTTGGGCGACTGCCTTCGGCTCAGGTCATGATCCTGGAGGCCCGGGATCGAACCCCACATCGGGCTCCCTGCTCGGCGGGAAGCCTGCTTCTCCTTCTCTCACTCCCCCTGTTTGTGTCCCCTCTCTGGCTGTGTTTCTCTCTGTCAAATAAATAAAATCTTTAAAAAAAGAAAAGAAAAGAAAAGAAAAGAGAAAAGTATAAAGTATCTCTCGGAGATAAGCCAGATTACATATTCAATAACAAAAACTTTCATCTCAAATCTAAGTCACAAACTTCTGGTGTTCCTGTAAATGCAACAGTGGAAGATGAACTATATATGCTTGAAAATGCTTGACTGCAAACGAAGAAGGAAAAGAGGAACACAGAACCCAGAGACACTGAAAATTGAAATGCATACAAACAGACATCCTCTCAAATCCCACACAAGAAGCAATGAATAAGCTTGAAAAATTATTCATCTGGGTTTTCATGGTATGGCGCAAAGACTCAGAACTAGGGTGCTGGGTTCCGTCACTGACTTTCAAGTTTCCATCACAGTAAAAAAGAGAGAGGGGGATAATATTTGCCATGTACCGAATAGTGATGCTTTGAGGATTAATGACATAATGTCTGTAAAGAGGTTGGAGCTCCTTGGAAAAAAGACACTACATAAATATAAAGTAGTATTAATATTTAGGCTTAGTCCACAACGTGAGACCTGCTTTCTTTGGCTCATGAGGTCATCAGCAGTTTTGCAAGGTGTACGCAAACAACCACAGAGGAGCCTTGTTAGCGTCCTCGTAAGTGGACTGGAAAAGCTCATCTGACCCACCTGGCCAGAGCAGTCACGGAGGCTGTGTTCCCTTTTCATGGCCTCTGAGAAGCTACAGATGGAGAGTGCTTGGCTCTCTAAAGGAATGAGACATGGCCATGAGAGCACTTCAACAGCATTTAGGGCTTCTCAGGAATGCAGTGGGAGTTTGGGAATGTTTTGACTTAGAATTAAACAAAAGTGCAGTCATATCATATCTTGATTTAGAAGAAAGGCTAAATTCGCCTTTCTCAGACAACGAAAATTTGGAATAAGAGTAGGAATGAGAAAGCTACTTCTTGGAATGGTTAGTTTATATCTTTAAAGGATTTGGAGGCAAACTGGGGTTTTTTGGTCCTGGGAACATTTTAGTCTCCAGGGCTTGTAGTCTCTTTGATGGCAATATCCTGACTCCTCATCACAGCTTCATCTCTGTGAAATGGTTATCAAGGGCAATCTTGCAGAAGTTTCAGTTCTAAAGTTTCAAAGGACAATCAATTCAATGTAGACATTGCCTTGCAAAGTCTTGTGGTATAACTGAATGACATCAATGTAATTGTGATGAAACATTTGCATTTCTCAGTTTTAAAAGATAAAATTAATTTTGATTCAAGGGCCTTAGGCATCAGAAACCACCATCTTCAAAATGTGAGGTTCATGAACTTATAATCATTAGTACTTAATAGTGATTCTGAGGCTGTGTCCATAACACCAAAACATTGGAACAAAATGAAAAAATGTGAAGGAAATTTTTTTTTAAATCCGGATGTTTTGTTTTATATTGATCTAAGCTGGGTGTTCTTTAAGAAATGAATTTGGCTTCTTGTCCACTGATTGCTATGGTATTTCAAACTGATTAATATTGATGATACAGGCTTTGTGAGGGGAAAGGGAACAAAAATGTTACAGCCTTCTCAATTTGTAGTCAGATCTATGCTAACTAGAAAGCATTTTCTTTTTTATTTTACTTATTTATTTATTTTTTAAAAGATTTTATTTATTTGACAGAGAGAAACCAGCCAGAGAGGGAACACAAGCAGGAGGAGTGAGAGAGGGAGAAGCAGGCTTCCCGCCGAGCAGGGAGCCCGATGTGGGTGGGACTTGATCCCGGGTCTCCAGGATCATGACCTGAGCTGAAGGCAGTCGCCCAACCAACTGAGCCACCCAGGTGCCCCTAGAAAGCATTTTCTAAATAAAGTATTGTTCTTCGTTCTTCCCCCCATCCTTTAATGAACAGTTAGTCTTAACACCAGTGTTAGGTGTAGCAAAGCAAGACAGGCACCCTGACCAGGGTGAGGAGGGCACTGCATCTACATGGGAAATAGGCCTAGGGCAGGAGGGTCAGAGCCCCACAGGGGAAGATGGGTATCTATATGTGTGCAAGGGAAGGTGACGGCGGAGGCAGTTTGGTTACATTTGAGGGGACTGATAAAGTAAGGAAGTATATGAAGCATAATGAGAGCCAGGTTTCTCACTAATGGAGAAAGAACTTACAAATATGGAAAGTGAAAAAACTAGAATGATTTCTTGGAACTGGCAGTGTAGGCGTGAACTCATGGATTTCCATAAAGAGATAGAAGACGTATTTGTGTGTATGCGCGTGTGTGTGTGCATGTACACACTCGTTCATACACATATTTTCCTGCGCAACCACTGAGAGAGACCATGTCTTGGCTACTAAATGAAACCAATAAAAAACCAGGTGTCCTTGGAGAAACGGTCGATTCCAGGACTGGAACTGGACAAGACGAGCCTGAAACAGGCTGAGGCACCAGAACGTAAGGAAGTACTCAGAGAATTGAGGCGACATGTCAAAGAATACAGAAGCCAGGGGCGCCTGGGGGGCTCCGTTGGTTGGGCGACTGCCTTCCGCTCAGGTCATGATCCCGGAGACCCGGGATCGAGCCCCACGTCGGGCTCCCTGCTCGGCGGGAAGCCTGCTTCTCCCTCTCTCACTCCCCCTGCTTGTGCTCCCTCTCTGGCTGTGTTTCTATCTGTCAAATAAATAAATAAAATCTTTATTTAAAAAAAAAGAAAGAATACAGAAGCCAGCGTGAAGGGGCTCCTGCTGGCAAAATCTGAGACAGCAGAGCATCAAAATAAATACAAATAATGGTAATAATGGATAAAACAGGCACCCATGAGTCTATACTGATATAAATAAATAATGAATGGGAAGTTTGATGAGAAACAGGATAATTTACATAGTCTCAAAGAACTTTCTTACAAACTACTTAAAACTACAAAAGGAGGAGAGTAACTACAGTAAAGAAGCTTGGTAGAAACCACTTTAATCAAGTAACCAAAACAAATATCCATCAGATATGGACATATCAAAATCACATGCCATTTGACAGGAAGGAATAAGTACTCGGCACCACTTCTGTGGTTTTCTTAAAAAAGATGCATACCCTGAATCTAATCATGAGGAAACATCAGACAAACCCAAACTGAAGGACATTCTTTCCACAAAATAACTGGCCCATTCTATAAGAAAACATGTCAAGTTGCCAACGTATAGACGTGTTGAGTTGTTATGTTGTACACCTGAAATCAATATAACATTGTAAAAACAAAACAAATACACATACATAAAAACATGTCAAGGTCATGAAAATCGTGTAAAGGCCGAGGAACATCTCTAAACTAAAGGAAGCTAAAGAAATTTAACTAAATACGAACATGTGATGTAACCTGGATCCTTTTGCTATCATTGACATTATTAGGACAATTGACAAAACTTGAATAGACTTTGAACGTTGGATAATAGTAATGTATCAGAATTAATTTCCTGATTTTCATGGTTATATTGTGATTATGCAAGAGACTGTCCATGTTTCTAGGAATTTCAGAAGTGATGAAGCAACTGGTTTAGGAAATCATTTGCGTTGAGTTTTTCTGTAAGTTAGGGGTTGTTTCAACTTAAACATAAATTTATACAAAAGACTATTCTAGAATAAAGATTGTATATGTTCTTGTTTTTTCCTGTTGATAAGTGTTACATATAAAATATAATTATATAAATTATATAGAGACAAATATTGTGGAAACTGAAGATATTTGTTCTAACTTATCCAGTGATTATTTTTAAATGTGTCCACATGTAAGTGAGGTGTCAGTAAGCTTGGCTTGTTCTCAAAACAAAGAAATCCAGGGGCGCCTGGGTGGCTCAGTCTTTAAGCGTCTGCCTTCAGCTCAGGTCGTGATCCCAGAGTCCTGGGATGGAGTCCCACATCAAGCTCCCTGCTCGGCGGGAAGCCTGCTTCTCCCTCTCTCACTCCCCCTGCTTGTGTTTCCTCTCTAGCTGTGTTTCTCTCTGTCAAATAAATAAATAAAATTTTTTTGAAAAACAAAACAAAACAAAAAAAAAAAGAAATCCAGAAAATCTGGAGATAAAAGAGTAAGGGGAAACTGGCAGGAGCTAAAGCTATTGCCTTAGGCTAGAGCAGATCAGGTATCACACCTCGAAGACTATGGAAAGTGAAGTGACAAACAGATTTCATATCTTTAAAAGAAGATTCTGGGTGCTTTGTGTCAAACTTTGCAAAGGCAAAAATGAAAAAGCAGGGAGACCGTGTATGGGCACTATTTACTTGAGCTAAAATGGTAACAGTGAGATGGTGGGAAACGGTCAGATTTGAAATCTATTGTGAAAGGGGAGCTCACTGAAGTTGCTGACAGACTAGATGTGGGTTATAAGGGAGAAGAGCCAAGGATGTCTGTGAGGGTCTTACAGCAACTGGGTAGATGATGGTTTCATTTACTGAGATGGGAAAGACTGAGGACGTGACTAATAATAGAAAAATAATATGAGTTGAGGAATAGTGGGGAAGTTACCTGGTTAAAGTGTGTTAAAGAAAACAGATAACAGGGAAGTGAACAGAGCAAACATGGACAGTTCTCTCACAAGATGTATATTATTTGGGTCAGTGAAAAGAAGAAAGGGCATTCCAGGCAAGAGAAAAGTAAATTTGTTAAGATGTGGGGGCAGAAATGAACTTGGCTTGTTCCTGACAGTGAAAAAACTGACATAACTCAAGGAAGGGGAACATGTTGGGTAATAGTGGGAAATAAAACAGGTAAACGGAGCCAGATCATGACTAACCTGAAAGCCAGGTTGAGGTGTTTAAACTTGATGTAGTAGGAAATAGAAGTCATGAGATATTTTAATTAGGGAAGTGATATGATAGAGATTATAAAAAAGATCAGATTGGTAGTGGTAGGAGGGATAGTGCAGGAGGTACGGGAGAGCCTGGAGGCTGTGGCAGCAATTTAAATGCAGGAGGAAGAAGGCCTGGATTCAAGTTTTGGCCGTAAAATCAGACTGGAAAGGGAAAGCTTGGGGAACTTTTGATACCTGACATTTAGAGAGAATGGTCCCAAGATTCTGAAATTAAGACATTGAGAGAATGAAGTCGATGTTGAAAGGCAGGGAAACTGGGTAGGAAAACTCATTCTGGGGGTGAAAAGGGGAGGGCAGTGGAGAATAAAAAGATGAGTACATTGAATTTGACATACTGGTGGGACATCAAAGTGGAAATTCCCAATAGAAAGTTATAGATACAGAACTGGAGTTCTGGGGCAAGAGGCCTCCAGATAAGCCATTTAAGAGTGGATATGATGCGTGAAGCCCAAAGTGGGATGAATCCTCCAAAGGAAAGTATATAGATTTTGCCTGCAATTAAAGGTTGGGGGAGGAAAAAGAGTGACAGAAAAGTCGATGACAGGTCAGACAGATGGAAAAAGAATGAGAACAGAATATCATAAAAATAAGAACAAAGACAACATAAGGAACATTTAAAAATAGTATAGGTAGATCAAGAAGAATAAAGATTGTGAGATCTATTCATTAAAAAGCCATTGTTTATTCTGAAGAGTAATTAAGAAACTGAAGATGAGTGAAGTGACCAGCTTTCTGAGCCAAAGAACAAGTGAGGAGAGTGGAAATGGAGAGTCTTATGAGGTGCACCTGGCTGGCTCGGTTGGTTAAACATCCAACTCTTGATTTTGGCTGAGGTCATGACCTCAGGGCTGTGAGACGGGGCTCCGTGGTCAACACAGAGTCTGCTTGACACTCTCTCTTCCTCTCCTCCTGCTCCTTGTCCTACTCATGCATGTGTGCAAACACAGGCACATGCTCGCTAACTCTCTTTAAATAAATAAGTAAAAGCTTAAAAAAAAAGAAAGCAAGCATCTTGTGAGAAATTTGGCAAGGAAAGGAAGGAAACAGCATATTAACTAGGGAGGTAATCAGGATCATGTAAAGGCTTTTTTAATGTAATGTTTAGAGCAACTTCACTTAAATTTTCCCCCTCTCCTGGGGCACCTGGGTGGCTCAGCTGTTAAGCATCTGCCTTCGGCTCAGGTCATGATCCCAGAGACCCGGCTCAGGTCATGATCCCAGAGACCCGGGATCGAGCCCCACATCAAGCCCCACATCGGGCTCCTGGCTCGGCGGGAAGCCTGTTTCTCCCTCTCTCACTCCCCCTGCTTGTGCTCCCTCTCTAGCTATGTTTCTGTCTGTCAAATAAAATCTTAAAAAAAAAAGTTTCCTCCTCTCCTGACTCAGAACTTCAAAGTGTTCCTTTTGAACAAAATTAGGGCTTATTGACACAAAGCATCCAAAACCAAGTGGAGAAATTTGATCTTTCTGTACATTCTTATAAATGAATAGGAAGTATCTTTGTGGACTTTCAGACTATCTTCTACCAATACTTTTTTCCCTCTAAAATGAGGCTACAGTGTTCTGATACAGTAAGAATGAGAAGTTTTAATACATGAAAATATTTTCAGATATCATTACTATATCCAGTGGCCTTCTACCCAGCTGAGGATTTATTTCCAAGTGGAAGATTAGGAGTTTATATTCTCTTCCTGAGATGGTTTAGACTTAAATTCTTTAAATATAATTTTATAGTATTTTCATATTATTATAAAGTGTTTTTGTTTAAATTGTTAAGCAATACTTTATCAATTCTCAGAATTCCTATATAAAGTAATATTATTTTTATTCTTCAGACAAAAATACTTAAAGAAAAAATGCACTGCGTGTCCTTTAAACTAATTCTTGACATATTTATTTTTTAGAAACAATTTTACTGACTTCTGGGTAGAGATGGTAGACTGACACACATGTTTATTTAGTTTCCTAAACCCCAAATGAGCAGAAACCCCAAGTGACAGAAAGAATAAGAAGGAAGAAAAAAAAGCATTGAAACTTTGGAAGCTGGAAAGCAGATACATGAGAGGTAACTAACAGCTGGCAACTGAAACCAGCAGTGAAGCAAACCAAGGACCACCCAAATGAACATTAGTCTGAGGAATTTCCAGCATCATCTACTTTTGGAAGAGAGGATTAAAAGGATGGGTAGAGGAGCTAAAATAAGATCAACTTAAAGACATTTATGAAGCAATTGAAATCTTCAGATTCCTTCTTCAGCTTTGCAGAACCAAACAGTTGCCCCTGCCTGCCAGGGTATAAAATCATAAGTTTATTCTCTGGAGATGGTGATAGTCTTTGGATAGTGGGATACAAAGCACCCTCAAAGAAAGGCTATGAGGAATCAAGTAAAAGTATGTATACTGAATGCAGAGACCCTTAGGCCTCTATCTCTATCTGGCTCCCAAAATGCTGTGGCCAACAAAGATTCTGAGGAAACTGACCAAGAGGAAAAATTTTTATTTTTATTTTTTTAATGATTTTATTTATTTATTTGAGAGGGGGAGAGAGTGCCTGAGCGAGAGGAGGGGCAGAGAGAAAGGAGGAAGCAGACTCCCCTGCTGAAGAAGGAACCCAACACAGGGCTCCATCCCAGGACCCTGGGATCATAACCCAATCCAAAGGCAGACACTTAACTGACTGAGACACCCAGGTACCCCAGATACAAATTAAATACAGATACTGAGAATTCCCCCAAAGTCCTGACCAGATAATTCTACCGTAAAGGCCGCAATCACAATAATCTATAATAAGCTCAGGGTTTTCTAGTCCTCCACTCTTAAATATGAACAAACAACCAAGGAACTAGGACTACCAGCCATCTTCAGACTTCTGAGGAGAGAGAGATAGAGGAGATGCACTGAAGTACAGGAGGAAATGGCAAACAAATAGAGGAAACAGACATACAAAGAGAATAAATCTATTTAGAGATAATATCCTCTGAGACAAGACACAATTCTTAGAGCACAAACAAGAATATGACAGTATAGGGGCGCCTGGGTGGCTCAGTTGGTTGGGCAACTGCCTTCGGCTCAGGTCATGATCCCAGAGACCCGGGATTGAGTCTCACATCGGGCTCCCTGCTTGGCGGGAAACCTGCTTCTTCCTCTCTCACTCCCCCTGCTTGTGTTCCCTCTCTGGCTGTGTTTCTCTCTGTCAAATAAATAAAATCTTAAAAAAAAAAAAAAGAATATGACAGTATAAAAAGGAACATTCAGAAAACAGTAACAAAAGGCTCTTGGAAACAAACAGTAATATAAATGCAAACTCGATAAAAGAGTAGGATTATACTGCGGAGTTATCCACAAGAGTGGAACAAAAGCAAAAGATACAAAAAATTAGAGAGGAAACATTTTTTTAAAATAGAGTAGCTGTATAGGAAGTCTACTATCTAAATATTAAGAAATCCAGAAAGAAAAAACAGAGAAATTTGAGAAAACCTAATGTTTATCAAGGAAATAATTCAAGAAAATTTCCCCAACCTGAAGGCGTACCCTAATTACCAGATTCAAATGGGCCACTGAGCAATAAGAACAAACAATGAATGAAAATAGACCTACATCAGGGTGAATTATAAAATTTAAAAAACTTGAGGAAATCTTTCAGATAAGAGAAAACAGATATATACAAATAGAATCAGAATAGCTTGGAAATTCTTAACAGCAACACCAGAAACTAGAAGACAAAGGAACAATGTCTCAATAAAATTAATGTGTTCCTAGATCTTTATTGCCAGCCAAGCCCTCAATCAAATATAAGGGTGAATAATCATATCTTTAGGGCATATATGATCTCAAAAACTTACTTCCCGGGGCACCTGGGTGGCTCAGTTGGTTAAGCAACTGCCTTCCGCTCAGGTCGTGATCCCGGAGACCCGGGATCGAGTCCCACATCGGGCTCCCTGCTCGGCGGGAGGCCTGCTTCTCCCTCTCTCACTCCCCCTGCTTGTGTTCCCTCTCTGGCTGTGCTTCTCTCTGTCAAATAAATAAAATAAATAAAAAAAACCAACAAGAAACAACAACAAAAAACAACAACTTACTTCCCATCACCCCTCTCTAAGAAAGTTACCAGAGGATACACTCCACAAAAATGAGGGAGCAAACGAGGAATAAGAACCAGGAGTATTGGGACACCTGGCTATCTCAGTAGGTAGAGCATGTAACTTTGATCTTAAGGTGGGGAGTTTGAGACCCACACTGGGCATATAGATTACTCACAAACAAACAAACAGATCTAACACAGGAAAGGCAAAGAATTCTCCAGAAATTGGTGAAGGAAGAAGATTCCAGGATGAGAGTGAGGCACCAGCTAGGGAAAAATCATCCAAATTTGGTTAAAGGTGAAAAGCTCCAGGAGAAATTTCTCAGTGAGGATAAAATTATTTCTTCTGGATATCTGAGAGGAGATTTAGACCAGCACTGTGCATTAGCTCTTTCTATGATGATGGAAATATTCTATATCTGCACCAATACAGTAGTCACTAGTCAGAGAACTTGAAATGTGGCTAGTGTTTCTGAGGAAACAAACTTATTGTTTTATTTAATTTACATTGATGTAAATTTTAATAGCCACACATGGTTATTGGACAGTACAGTTTAGATAATCAGCAGAAAGTCTGGAGTTCATATAGAAATAGGTATAGAGAAAACTAAGTAAATGAAAAATAATTACTAACTTCAGGGAAAACAAAAATTTATGCAAGAAAGGAAAAGCAATCATGGCTTACTACGTAACACAGCTCTGTATAGAATTACATAGTTAAAATAATATAAACACAAATTACTGATATAACCCAAATTATGTAAACCTCTCAAAAAGTGTCTTGTTTTATTTTACCTCATTTACCAAAGAAGAATGGATACTTTCTCCAGATCAATAATTTTATTTCTCTAATGTGTTATTAATGGCTATGTAGTGCTTGAACCAAGCCTTCATGGAGGAACATTTAGGTTGTTTCCAACTTGGGACAATTATCAATAGGGCTTTAATGATTAACACTGTGGTCACTGCTCTTTTAAAATTCAACTGTAATGAAGCAAAATTGACATACTATTATACATAGTATTGCAACTATACCAAGTTACATTTTTATGAGCTTTGATAAATGTATATATCTTTGCAACCACCACCATGGTCAAGACGGAGAATGTTTCAGTATCCTTAGGTTTCCTTATGCCTCTTTGCATTAAATCCCCACCCAACTGTGATCCTTATGCAAACACCAATTTGTTTCCTCTCATTTTTTGTTAGTTTTGCTTCTAAAATTTCGTGTAAATGAAATTATACAATATATACTTTTATCTGACTTTTCTCATTCTTAAAATTCATTCACAGTTTTACAAGTACCCATTGTTCCTTTTTGTTGCTAATAATGATTCATTGTGCAAAGGTACCACAATTTACTAATCCCTTGATCTGAAGATGAACATTTGGGTTGTTTCCAGTTTGGAGCTATCATGAATAAACTGTCATGAACATTTCAGTATAAGTCTTTTTCTGACATGTTTTCATTTCTCTTGGGTAAATAGCTAGGAGTGAAATCGCTGCTCCATATAGTCAAGTGTAGGCTTAGCTTCATAGAAAAGTGACAAAATATTCTCCAAAGTGCTTGTACCATTCATTCTACACCCATCAACAATATATCAAAATTTCAAAAGCTTTACATCCTTGAAAACACTTGGTATTGTCAATTTTTAATTACTTTAGTGAATGCATACTAGTGTCTCATTCTGGTTTTAATCTGCATTTCCTTGATGACTAACAATATTAAGCATGTTTTCATGCATTTATTAGGCCATTGGTACATATTTCTTGTAAGGTGTCTGTTCGAATTCTTGTATGCATCAATAGTCATGAGGGATATTAGCCCACAGTTTTCTATTCTTGTGATGTCTCTTGCTGCTTTTAGTATTACGATAATGCTGGCCTCATAAGAGGAGTTTGAAAACTTCTCCTTTATGTTCTTATTGAGTTTAAGATTATCAGTGTTTCTTCCTTAATTGTTTAATAGAATTCACCAATGAAACCCTCTAGTCTAGAGTTTCCTTATATGAAGGGTTTTAGTAATGTCTTCAGTTTCTTTAAGCAAAATAAGTTTATTAAGTTTATCTATTTCCCCATGTGTGTAATTTCTGACTTTCAATGAATGTGATCATTTTACCTAAATTGTCAAATTTATCAAAATATAGTTTTTGTAATATTTCTTTATTATGTTTTTAATGTCTGTGGAATCAATAGTAATATCTATCACTCATGCCCAATACTGGTAATTTGTGTCTTCTCTATTTCTCAGTCAGTCTAGTTAGAGGTTTATCAAATGTATAATTTGGAAAATATTGAAAATTGATATTTTCAATATTTTCCAAATTATATATTTTCTAAATGTTGTGGTTATTTTTTTAAAAGATTTCATTTATTTATTTGAGAGAGAGAGCAAGAGAGATTGGAGAGGGAGAGGGAGAAACAGGCTCCCCGCTGAGCATGGAACCTAATGTGGGGCTCGATCCCAGGACCCTGAGACCATGACCTGAGCTGAAGACAGATGCTCAAATGAGCCACCCAGGCGCCACTGTTACTGATTTTTAATATAACTTCACTGTGGTCAAAGAAATACTTTATAATTATAATCCTTTCAAATTTACTAAAGCATGTTTTGTGGCCCAGATTACAAGTCTAATTTGGTTCTATAAACACTTGAAAAGAATATGTATTCTGTAGTTATTGGATGGGGTGTTTTGTAAGAGTAATGAGGTCCAGTTGATGGTGTAGTAAGTCTTCTATAACCTTACTGATTTTCTGTTTGCTCTGTCATTGAGAGGAGTGCTGAAATAATCAACTGTAATTGCTGATTTGTTGATTTTTCCTTTAGTTCTGTCATGTTTTGATTCATGTATTTTCAAACTCTGGTATTAACTGTATATATATTTAAGATGAACTCTTATTATTTTGTGATAGCTCTATCTCTGATAATATTTCTTATTCTAAAATCTGCCTTGTCTGATATTAATATTGTTATTCCAGCTTTCTTACAAGTAGTCTTTGTATAGCGGCACCTGGGTGACTGAGTAGGTTAAGCATTTACCTTTGGCTCAGGTCATGACTCCAGGGTCCTGGGTTCAAGCCCGGCATTGGGCTCCCTGTTCTGCAGGGAGTCTGCCCTTCCCTGTCTCTCTGTCCCTCCCCCAACTCGTGCTTGTTCTCTCATGGTCTCTCTCAAATAAATAGGTAAAATCTTTAAAAACAAAAACAAGTAGTCTTTGTGTGGTGTATCTTTTTTTATTGTTTTACTTGTTTTTTTTTTTTTTTTTAAAGATTTTATTTATTTGACAGAGAGAAACACAGCCAGAGAGGGAACACAAGCAGGGGGAGTGAGAGAGGGAGAAGCAGGCTTCCCGCCGAGCAGGGAGCCCGATATGGAACTCGATCCCCGGTCTCCGGGATCATGACCCGAGCCGAAGGCAGTCGCTTAACCAACTGAGCCACCCAGGTGCCCCTATTGTTTTACTTGTAAGTTATCGGTTCTTTATATAGAAAGTATTTTTCTTGTAAATAGCATTTGCCTATTCATTTGATAGTCTTTGCCTTTTAATTGAAGTGTTCAGACATTTTACTTTTAATGAAACTATCTATGTGATTGGGTTTAAGTCTACCACTTTTCTATTTGTCTCATCTCTTGGTTTCTTTTCTCTTGCCATTTTTTGGATTTGGCATTTAAAAGAAAATTTTATTGAAGGAAATTTGACTATATCTCATCTACTGACTTATTAATTATACTACTTTTTAATAATTTCTTTAAGAGTTTATAAAATGCATATCTGACTTACAGAATTAACCTTCAAATAACATTGTGCCACATCAAGCAAAAAATCTTACAATGTACTTCCATTTCCTGCCTGTTGTCCTCTTGTTGTCATATATTTTGCTTCTACATGTTATAAATTCAATAATATATTGTTATTATTTTTGCTCTAACAGTAAGCTGTCTTTAAAGAAATTATAAAACAAGATATAAACTCTTAATTTAACCACATAAAACATAGATCCAAGTATACATCTCACTTAATTTTCCTTTGAGGGTTTTTTTTAAAAGATTTATTTATTGAGGCACCTGGGTGGTTCAGGTGGTTAAGCATCTGCCTTTGGCTTCAGGTCATGTGGCATCCTGGGATTGAGCCCCATGTCAGATACCCTGCTTAATGGGGAGTCTGCTTCTCCCTCTCCTTCTAACCCTCCCCTCCACTTGTGCTTTTGCTTATTCTCTCTCTCTCTCAAACGAATTTTAAAAATTGAAGATTTATTTATTTATTTGAGAGAGGGGTAGGGAGAAGCAGAGGAAGAAGGAGAGAAAAACTCTAAACAGACTCTATGCTCAGCATGGAGCCCAAAGCAGGGCTCGATTTCACGACTCAGAGACCACAACCTGAGCCAAAAGCAAGAGTCAGATGCTTAACTGACAGCGGTACCCAGGTGTCCCTTGAAGTTCTTTAATATTTCTTGTACTACTGGTATATTGACAACATATTGTCTTTTTTTTTGTCTAAAAATGTCTTTTTTATTTTAATTTTTAAAGGCTATTTGTTGGGTATAGATTCAACGTGGAAAATTTTTGCCTTTTGTGAAGTTAAGATGTTATTCCATTATCTTATGGCTTGTATTCTTTCTGCTAAAAATGTGTTTATAATTTTCATAAAATTTATAAAACTTATGGTCACTATATTTTCAAACCTTCACTTGACTTTTGGGGATTCCAATGACACATATAAATTAGACTGCTTGATATTGTTCCACAAATCACTGAGGCACTATTTTGTTTTGTTTGGGTGTTTTTTTTCCCCTCCATGCTTCAGTTTAGATATTTTCTATTGCCTCTATCTTTAAGTTCACTGATCTATTCTTTGTAGATTCTAATTTGCTGTTAAACCCACTAATGATATTTTTAAATTTCAGATATAGTATTCTTAAACTCTACCATCTATTTGTCCCTGCTTTCATCTTATTATTTATTTTTTAGATTTTGTTTATTTATTTCACAGAGAGAAAGAGCACAAACAGGGACAGCAGCAGGCAGAGAGAGAGGGAGAAGCAGGCTTCCTACTGAACAGGGAGCCTGACATGGGGTTCGATCCTAGGACCCTGGAATCATGTCCTGAGCTGAAGGCAGATGCTTAACCGACCAAGCCACCCAGGTGCCCCAGGGGCCTCTGTCCCAACTTTTAAAACATTTTTTCATTTGTCTCATTATATTCATATTTTTCTTTAAATCATAGAGCATATTTATCATAGCTTTTCCTCATTTGTTTTATTGAGGATAACTTATGTACAGTAAAAACTATCCCTTTTAGTGTATTGTTCTGTGAATTTTAACAAACATACGCACAATAAAATTATAAAATAGCCCCATTACCCCCAAAACTCTACTATGCCCTTCTGTAGCCAAATCTCACACCG
This sequence comes from Spilogale gracilis, assembly GCA_004023965.1. NCBI lineage: Eukaryota > Metazoa > Chordata > Mammalia > Carnivora > Mephitidae > Spilogale > Spilogale gracilis. The sequence continues at coordinate 88,638 of PITA01007112.1, forward strand.
AGCTCTGGAAACTACTAATATATTTTCTTTACCCAGAGCAGCCAATTATACATGTTATATATAATAATACGTATATTTTAAAATTAAGTTTTTTGCCTTGGTAAGAATGTTTTAAGAGATATCAACTTCTATGTAAGAATGTTTTAAGAGACATCAACTTCTAGCATATCAGTATGAAGAGCTCCACAGACCTACCTCTCAGAAAAATTGATAAAACTATTTAAAAAATTGAAGTAGCTGGGGGTGTCTGGGTAGCTCAGTCAGTTGAATGTCTGACTCTTGGTTTCAGCTCAGGTCATGATCTCAGGGTCCTGGGATTGAGCCTCACATTGGGTTCCAAGCTCAGAATGGATTCTGCCTGAGATTCTCTCTCCCTCTCCCTCTGTCCCTCCTGCTTGTGCTCTCTCTCTCTCTCTAAATAAAATATTTTTAAAAATACAGTCTCAGAATGGTCCCCAAAACAAACATCAAATGAAAATACCTCTATCCAAGAAAATTTACTAAAATTTGGTAAGAAGAACAAGTCTGTGATATTTGAACCAAAACCACTCCCTCTACCCTCCAAGCTCAGTGAGACTCCACTCCACTCCATAATGGTAGAGCTAAGTACACATGGCTCCCTCTCCCTCACATCTTCAGGAGAGGGTCTGAACATCCACATTTCTCATCCTGGCCCTACCTATATACTGATGAGACTAAAGTCTTTGTCATTATGACCAAAAGTTGAAGGCTCCTTTCTTCTACCCACCCTTTACTGGTGGTTCAGAGGTTCTAATTTGGCTGCAGTACTGCTGAGATTGCCAGGAAACTAATCACTCTTGCCCTGGCTCATAAGACCATAGTCCCACACTGGGAGCGACAAATTGAGAAGACCTGAGTCTCATGCCTCACCTCCATCTAGCATTTAGCTCCTAACGTAGGACTGTCCCTCAGAGAGATGTAAGTCATTGTTCCCACTCCCAGCTCCAGATCTGTGGTTTAGAGATTTTATCAGGGGGTAGAAGCAGGAAATAAAACAGGTATGCCCTAACTTTTACCAAGAAAAGTGACTATTTGCAACAGAACATAGAGAAATGCAAGGCAAAGGGCACTGTGAAATACAAGAGGTTGTACTGAGAGGAAATTGAAAGGGTATTTGTAGATTCATTGGAGATACTGGCTAAACTGTAGGCCATTTAGTTTGTAGGAGAGAACCAAAATAAGAGACAGGTAGGAGGAGCCCTCCTGAAATAACAAATCTCAAATACTGAGCTCAGGAACTCCTTTCAAAGGAGCCTAAATTTGATTGGACTAGTCTCCAGAGCAGTTTATGGCTGGGACACTGTTGAAAACAATCGCCAGCAATTAGTTGAATTTAACAGCTGGTGAGGTTAGGGAAAGAGACAAAGAAAGCCCTGACACAGCCATCAAGGTAATTGTTGGGTGTCCACAAGCTACAGTATCTAAATAGCAACGTCAGAGTCTTAATACTACAGGGGAGAAGTAGATTTCACTAAAATAAGTTCCCTGGTCACTAAACAAAGAAATAACAATAACAAGAGCCAGGAGGCAAGAAAAGGTCCAGAACCAGAGTTGCTACATTATCTAAAATGTTAGTTTCAAAAAAAAAAAAAAAATTATGGGACATTCAGAAAAACAAGAAGGCATGATCTATACACTGGGAGATAAAAAAAGGTAACAGATAATGACTGTGAAAGCAATCAGCTATCAAATTTAACAGACAAGAACTTCAAAGTATCCATTATATATATTATCAGAAAATTACAGGAAACCATCATTAAAGAAATGAAGGTGTGACAACAAATGTCACATCCAATAGAAAATATCAATAAAGAGACAGAAAATACAGAAAGTACTGAATGGAAATTCTGGATTTGAAAAGAACTGAAATAGAAAATTTGCTAGAGAGGTTCAACAATAGATCTGAATTGACAGAAGAAAGATTTACCAAACTCATAAAAATTACACAACCCAAAAACCAGAGAGAAAAAAAGAATAAAGAAAAATGACAAAAGGGCCTCCTGGGTGGCTCAGTGTTAAGTGTCTGACTTTGACTGAGGTCATGATCTCAGGGTCCTGGGATTGAGCCCTGCATTGGGCTCTGTGCTCAGCAAGGAGTCTGCTTCCCCTCTTCCTCTTTCCCTCTGCCCACTCGTGCTGGCTTTCTCCTTCTCTCTCTTAAATAATATAGTCTTAAAAAAAAAAAAGAAAAATCTATCCCTATAAAAAATAAGAAAGAGAAAAAGAAAAATGACAAGGGCCACAGAGAAATATGGAACACTTTTAAGTGCACCAATATACACATAATGAAAGTACCAGAAGGAGAGAAGAGTGAGAAATAAATATTTAAAGAAATAATGACTGAAAACTTGTCCAAATTTATTGAAAAACACTAATGTATACATTCAGGATGTTCAACAAACTACAAGTAAGAAAAGTGTAAAGAGAACCACAAACAGAAACATCAAAATAAAAATGATCAAAGTCAAGGCAAAAATCTTAACAACAACAAAAGAAAACACCTCATCACTTACAAGGGAACCCCAATAAGGTTAACAGCTGACTTCTTAGCAGAAACAATGGAGGCCAGTTAGGCAGTAGAATAACACAAGCAAAGTAGTCAAAGAAAAACTGTCAATCAAGAATCCTATATCAAGCAAAACCATCTTAAAAAATATATAACATATATATTTACCAGAAAACACTTCAAGATAAATAAAAATGAAAACACAATATAACAAAACATAACACTGCTAGAACAGTGCTTAGAGAGAATTTTATAGGTATAAATGCCTATATTAAGAAAGAAGAAAGATCTCAAATAACCTAAATTTCTATCTTAAGACATTAGAAAAAGTATAAACTAAATCTAAAACAGGCAGAAGAAAGGAAATAATAATGATTATATTGGAAATTAATGAAATGGAGAATACAAAAAAATAGAGAAAATTGATGAAGTCATAAGCTGGTTCTGAAACACCAACAGATTTCACAAACCATTATCCAGATTAACCAAGAAAACAAAACAGAAGACACAAATTACTAGAGTCTGAAATAAAAGAGGAAACATTACTACAGACTTTATCAAAATATAAAAAGCACAAAGGAGTACTAGGAACAGTTATATACCAATAAATTAGATAACATAGATTAAATGGAAAATTCCTAGAAAGACACAAACTCCCAAAACTGACTCAAGAAGAAATAGAAAGTCTGAATAAGTCTATAACAAGTGAAGAGATCAAATTAATAGCAAAAGAAGAAAAGAAAAAGAGGAAAGACAGAGGAAAATAAAGAAAGGAAGAAAAGAAAAGAAACCTGCCCACAAAGAAAAGCCCAGCCCCAGCTAGCCACTGAATTCTACCAAACATTTAAAGAATTAATACCAGCTCTTCACAAACTCCTCCAAGAAGTAGAACAGGAGCAAACACTTCCAAACTCACTTCATGAGACCAGTGTTACCCTGATACCAAAACAGAAAAAGACATCACAAGAAAAGAAAGCTATCGATTTATATCCCTTACACATATGAACATAAAAGTTCTCAACAAAATATTAGCACATCAAATTCAGGAACATAAAAAACACACACACACACGCACACGCACACACACACACACACACACACACACACACACACACACACACCCTGTGACCAAGTAGATTTTTTCCCAGAAATGTAAGCTTAGTTTAATATCTGAAAATCAATTAATGCAATACATCATATCAAAGAATAAAAAACAAAAATCACATGATGTCAATAGATGCAGAAAAAGTGCTAAACAAAATCCAACAGCTTTTCATGATCAAAAAGAAAAACACTCAAGAAACTAAGAATAGAAAAAGGAACTAATGCAACAGAGGGCATCTATAAGGAAAATCACACTCAATAACATACCTATTAGTAAAAGACTGGATGCTTCACCCTTAAGATCAAGAACAAACAAGAACGTCAACTCTGACCATTTCATTCAAGATTCAAGATTGTAATGGAAATTCTAGCCAGGGCTAGAAGAAATAGATAAGGAAAATAAGGAAAAGATATAAAAGGCATCCAGGTTAGAAAGGGGGCAGTAGGGGTGCCTGGGTGGTTCAGTGAGTTAAGCATCTGACTCTTGATTTCAGCTCAGGTTATGACCTCTAGGTCATGGGATGAAGCCACATATTGGGCTCTGTGCTCAGCACAGAGTATACTTGAGATTCTCTCTCTCTCTCTCTCTCTCCCTCTCCTTTTGCCCCTCCCCCTTGAGCTCTCACTCTCTCAAATAAATAAATAAAATCTTTTTAAAAAGGAAGAAGTAAAAGTGTATCCTATTTGTATAACACAGTCTTATATATAGAAAATCCCAAGGAATCCTTGGGGTGCCTGGGTGGCTCAGAGGATAAGCATCTGCCTTCAGCTCAGGTCATAATCCTGGAGTCCAGGGATCAAGCCTGCATTGGGCTACCTGCTTTTTTTTTTTTTTTTTTAAGATTTTATTTATTTATTTGACTATTTGACAGAGAGAAACACAGCTAGAGAGGGAACCCAAGCAGGGGGAGTGAGAGAGGGAGAAGCAGGCTTCCCCCTGAGCAGGGAGCCCGATGTGGGGCTCAATCCTGGGACTCTGGGATCATGACATGAGCTGAAGGCAGTCGCTTAACCAACTGAGCCACCCAGGAGCCCCTGGGCTATCTGTTCTGTGGGATGCCTGCTTCTCCCTCTCTCACTTCCCCCTTGTGTTCCCTCTCTAGCTGTGCTTCTCTCTGTCAAATAAATAAATAAAATCTTAAAAAAAAAAAAAAAAGAAAAGAAAAGAAAATCCCAAGGAATCCATTACTATTAGAACTAACAAGTTCAGTGAGTGTATTAGTTGGGAGTTCTCCAGAGAAACAGAATAGGATGTATATATGCATACGGAGTGATTTATTATAAGGAGCTGGCTCAGACGATTATGGAGTCCCAAATCTAGAATGTGCCCCTGTGGGCTGGCATTCTTGAGACCCAGAAGCACCAATGAAGTAATTCTAGTCAGAAGGCCAGCAACCTGCAGACCCAGGAGAGCCTATAGAACAGATGAAGTCTGAAGACAGTCTGCAGAGAATTAATTACCTCTTGCTTGGGAAGGATGGTCTTTTTGCTCTATTCAGGCCTTCAACTGATTGGTTGAGGCAGACACACATTATGAGGGCCAATCTGCTTTACTCAAAGTTCACCTATGTAAATGTTAATCTCATCAGAAAACACCCTCCAAGTATCCTTGACATACAAAATTAACCATCATAGCAAGGTTGCAGTATACAAAATTCAATTGTATTTCTATACCCTTGCAATCAACAATCCAAAAATGAAATGAAGAAAAACCAATTACATACACAATAGCATCAGAAGAATAAAATACTTAGGAATAAATTTAACAAAAGAAATGTAAAACTTATACTCTGAAAATTATAAAACATTGCTGAAAGAAATTGAGGAAAATCTAAATAAATGGGAAAATATCCCGTGTTCATGGATCCAGAATAGCTTAGTATTGCTAAAATGTCAATAATCCTTAAATTGATCTAGAGAGTCAATGCATTCT